>JANVCL010000212.1:23134902-23159111 GCA_026546855.1 Erythroxylum incrassatum | reverse complement strand
TTCTGTGCTCAACTTCCCTCTGAAAATTGACATTCTTAGAGACCGAATTAAAGCTCAATTTCATCAAACAATTTGTAGCCTTATCTCTTTAGTTTAATCCAAATCAAGAATCATCTCATGTGGATAACCAGAGCAAAAGTTATTGCTAGTACACCGAAGCATAGTCAATGAACATATACATTTTCCAGCTTTTAACCTCCAACCTTTCACATATAACCCATCTTGTACCTAAACCATATTTTCCATTTCATTTCAAATTCAAAAATTTTCTTTTTCTCTACACATGAATAATCGCCAAAAATTTCTCATTTAATAGAAAGGTTCGGGGTCCAACATGAATCTTGTATATGTCCCTAATATTTTATTGATGACCTCTATTTACCTATCAGATTAATGATGATAGGTTGTTCAAAATTTCAAGCTCACACTTTGTAATATAAATGTTTCCTACCATAGTAGGTTATCAAAAATTTTAAGCTCACTCCTTATAATCTAAATGTTTCCTGCTATAAGAGGCTATTAAAAAGTTTAAGCTCTCTCCTTATAATCAAAATGTATTTAAAAATAAAGGATCTTGATTACTCATAATGGATTCAGCTATGCTATAAAGATAATAAATAATTAAGCTACTCCATAAGCAAAATATGGTTATTTCATGGCAATAAAATGTGAATACTTGTTAAATAAGTCCATCACCACAAGTATGACTAAATTATCTTTTAAAGGTGGAAGGCAATCAATGAATTATATGCTAATTTCCTTCCAACATCCTTCAAGAATAAGTAAAGCTTGAAAAAATCTTGGATAAGCTGAGGAATCATATTTATTTCTTTAACACAAAGATTCTTATTTAATATAATTATTGACATCTCAAGCTAACCCTTTCCAATTAAAAAAAAAGTTTTATAGCCTCTTTATGGTAACTAAACCCTTTGAGTGTCCTCCTTATGTCTTATCATGCCCTATAAAAATGATCTTGGTTCTTAACTCTAGTTTAAATCCTACTAGTACTCTCCTTTTTCATAGTCTCTGGAATATATTGAAACTCCTTTGTCTGAGAAGAACAAGTCATACAAGATAAGAGGTTAGCAGTAAACTATAAAATAAAGCAAAGAAACTAAAATAATTCCTTAGGAATAAAGCATAAAATTTCTAAAATTGAGAAGAATTTAGATGTTTTGATCTAATTTATTGGATGACATCTCCATGTCTACCTACATCGTAGTGCATTCGGTTTCAAATACTTATAACTAAAAGGAGTATTCTAATCTTTCACTTGTTTTTTGTTGATTAATTTTGTTAAATGTAAGCCATTTTTAGATGCATCGAGGATAATATATGATTTAGGTGTAAGGGATAGTTAATATATATAAATATACCATTTTAGATATGTTTTTTATTTTTCTTTGGTGAAATATGTAGTTTGTGATTAGAATCTTGAATCTATGATTCATATATGTTGATATTTTCTTATGGAACCCTTTAATTTTTTTATTGTTGTTTACAAATAATCCTTAAGTTAGGATACATTTTTTGTTTATGTTTTAATACATGAGAGAGATGAGCATGATTAATGTTTTTTTAATAAATTTCTTAAAGTATCTAATTGGTTTTATTGAATGAAAATGTACAAGACTTAATGTATTTTAATACACATGTGAGCTGTTAACCCTAGGAGCAATTCATTACATTTGTGCTTCTACTTTTTTGTGTTATCAAACATGGCTTATTTATGCTAGAACTTGCTCTTGTATATATTTCAAGACCTCCATTATGGTGAATTTATGCATGAAGATAATAGGGCAATTATGTATAACCATTTTTATCCTATAAAAGCCTATATCAATTTTTACTCCTAAAGAACCAATTTGAGTCTAACCTTCTTTCCTTGTATATTAACCATGTTACAAGCCATTTTTACCATTCTTTTCATTGATTTTCTTAATAATTAGGAGCCCATAAATTGAAAGAATTATATAAAGGTTATTCACATAGGATTTTAACCACTTTCATGAAAAGTAAATTAGCTTAATCAAGTTATAGTATTTTGATTTCTTAGTTTTAGTAGAATGGGGGAGAAGTATAGTAAAAGGGTTAAAAAAACTCCTATTTGATGTTTCTTGCTCTTAAAAATATGAAAAAAGAAAAATAAATAGAACAAAAAATGATGATGTGATTAAAATTATTTGAATCAACTGAACTTTGAATTGATTTAAGTTAAAAATTGTGTGAATAAGTTTATATATTTCCTTCAATTTTTTTAACCTAAAATTTTCTTTCTTATCATATCTTTACCTAAGCCATGTTACAACCCTTATCAAGATCCTTTGATTTATGCATTAAGTTGTCAATTGTAGAGATATGATTTTCGAACAAGCTTGTGGAAATAACTTGTGTTTTGATTTGAGACTTTAATAAATCCTAAAGACTTTGAGTGCATAGAGTGAAATCCATAAGAGAGTGTTAGTTCTTGTCTCATTTGATTTTGATCAAATTAATGAGACGTGTTTTCTTCTCAAAATTTATCCTACCAGTGCTTATTATCTTAAATGTTATTTTATGTTAAACATTTAATGTATATTAACTTTTGGACTATTTTTGGATAATATGAAAGAGGACAACAGGACGCTAAGAGGAAGATTCATATATTGAATTTATGTATGCTTGAGGACAAGCATAAGTCTGGTGTGAGAGAAATTGGTAAGATGAGATTAAATCATATTAATTGGACTTATCTCTTTTGTTTTGAGTTGAATTTGGTGCCTAATTGGTAAAATTGGTATTTATTTGATTTTAGGATATGACAAATGGAAAATAGATCAAACTTGGATTCAAATATCTAACTGGAGCATCATTTGTTAAAACCATAAATTTTGGAAAGATATAGTTAAAGATGACATATTGCTAAAATTGATAAGACAAGATCATACCTGGAGTCACACTCACTTTAGAAAGTTCAATCTAATTAGGAGACTTATTCTTAACCCTATTATGCAGGAATTTTGATTCATTTAAAGGATTATCTTTAGAATATTGATATAATATAATTCTTGAGTGGAAAAGAACACAATACAAATCATTCATAATAATTACGAATCATTAAACTTATGGATATTAATAGAATAATCAACAATAAATTACTTTGTTAGATCAATCAATATTAATTATTAATGAAATATAAGAATCAGAAACAAAAAACACTTGAATTAAAATAAAATAAAGGTTTAGAACAAAACCTTCAAAAGTTACAAACAGAGTTTTAATTCCCCTGGGATAATAACATTTAGATTTAGCCACTAATGACTATCTTTTTCTCACTACAGATAGAGAGTAACTTGTTCTTTCCTCTCCCGACAAACTATGGTTTAAAAATATTCCATGGTTAATGATTGAAACAAATTATAATCCCTATACAACAGAGCCGAAAATAAGGTCTCCTAATCATATTGAACTTCCTAGATTTTAGTAATATGTCATCTTTTACTATATCTTCCCAAAATTCTTGGCTTTGACCAATGATGCTCCAATTAGATATTTCAAGCGAAATTCGATGTAATCTCCACTTGCCACCTCCTAAAACAAAATAAATATTAATTTTACCATTTTGATACCAAAATTAGCCTAAAGAAAAAGAGATAAGTTCAACTAATATGACTTAAACACATCTTATCAAATTCCCTCACACCGAACTCATGTTTGTCCTTAAGCATAAAATTTAATATATCAATCGTCCTCTTAATAGCCTCTTATCCTCTTTCATGTTATCCAAAAATATCATAAAATTTAATATATAAATTAAAGGTTTATGATAAAATAGCAATCAAAAAAATAAGCGCTCATATGATAAATTTTTATAATGAAAATACAACTTCTCATTAATTCCATCAAAATCAAATAAGACAAGGATTAACACTAACAGACTCTTGTCTTGAAATGACTAGGCAGCCTGCCTGACACCCCGCGATGGCCCTCCAGTCAATATTTGATCCAGCTAGAAGGCTTCTGTGAAGCTAAGCCTATTGCCTTTTTTAGCTAAAAGCCTTAACATTAAAAGACATAAGTAGTAGAGTTTTTTTTAGCAGCACAACGGCTGTATTTTGACCCTCCCAAAATTTTCAAGCCTCTGTAAAAGTTCAAAAACACTTCTATAATCATCTCAAAATCCCCACTACAAATTTTGGACTTTAAGTCCATTCATAAGCAATCTCAACAATCACTTCAATAATCTAAAAAAAAGCTTAGACATATTCATATATTTAACTTTAAAACATTCACATTCATGCATTCTTTACACAAATTACATTCTAAAACATATTCATGAAAATGAAAATGTTCCCAAAACATTTACAAGGCAAAAAGGCCTACATAGCAGTACGTGACGAATTTGACTACTCGTGAGGTGGAGTCCCTACTACTAAAGCCCCTGAGCATGCACCTGGGAGGTTTCATTTAAAAACAGAAAAGAGAGTATGAGCTAAACAAGGTCAGTGAGTGCTAGATTTTCTATTCAAATCATAATTAAGAATTTAAACCTCCCTAAAACAAATTCATTTCAATTCGTATAATTCAATACTAATGTGAAACATATATACTTCTCGAAATCAAGTTTCTCAAATCAATTTTCAAATAAATAGTGACGACTTTAAAAATGTTATCAATTTCTTACATGACATAGCCTTTCACTAACTTCTTTGCCAAATGACGCCCTCAAGCATAAAGCCACATAGTTGATTCTACATTGCTTACCTGCGACTGGTTAACCTCTAGTTACGAAGCTAGTTCTACATTGCTTACTCACAACTGGTTAACCACTAGTTACAGAGTTGGTTCTACCTCACTTACTCGTACTAGATTAACTACTATATACCAGTAGTTACAGAGTTGGTTATACATCGCTTACCTACAACTGATTAATAACTAGTTACGGAGCTAGTTCTACATTTCTTCCCATACTAGGTTAACCGTTATACACCGGTATAATAACATGTATAAAACCGTTCGGTATATCATAGGCTAAAAACCATTTCCTTTATATCAACCAATAATTTCATTTCAATGTAAACTCAAATCATATAAAATTTAAATTTCAAACTTCAATTCATATATTGCTAAGACATAAACTTATACTAGCAATATTCACATAAAACTCATAATTAATATTCACTTCACGATATAATAGAAATCATTTTCATAAAATCACTTTAAAGAACACTCACTGTTTTGCAAACTTATCACTAGCAAACTTACGCATTCGGTGCCTTTCCTTTACCTACACAAAATGAATTTTTCTTAGGCATTTATTTCCAAATTCAGAAATAAGACATTAAAGCTGTAAATTCAGTTTAACCAAATTTGAGATTAGTAGTTAGTCACGTAACACAACACTAATCGTATTTCCGCTTACTTCTGTAAGTTAACCTATTGTTCTCCGTTTCCAAATATAACTTCGAAAGTTACTTAAATACCATATTTTACCCATTCTAACTTAACAATTTCTTCAAAACACTATCTCACCCAATTTAATTCACCATATCATTATCATGCATGATGAGTCATAATTTCGACTTCTGTCCATTATTCATACCTCCAATTGTTCCTAAAAGTTCATATAGTAGACGTTCACATTAGGTTTTGAGGTCTTCCAGACATTTGTTTCCCTACTTCCATATTATCAAAAAATAGGCAATTTGAAGTTTTAGATCAAGAAAATGCACCAGACATCACAAGCTACTCCAACACAGAGGCAGCATCAAATCACTATTTTAAATCTCAAATTACATTATGTTTCAACCAGAATTAGGTAAGGGTCTCTTCTAGGAATTTTTGTTAATATATTTTAGGTTTCATTTCCAGTTGGAATCACCCAATTTTGAGGTATGTAGGATGATTTATGGCCAAAACAATGGGACTGGTTCAAACAAACCTAAGGCACAATTCTACTATACGTTACTCTCTCGTTATATTCAACCAATTTCATGCAAAGAAATACAAAAATAATACCCTGGCACCATTGATCTTAAATACATCCATCCCATACTAAAACCCACAAAAATTAGGAATTTAAGTTAGGAAAACTTACCATTTTTTCCTCCAATCTTTTGGGTTTTTATTGAATACCTATACTTGATCAAGACCTCTTCAAATCTCCATCGAAACCCCTCAACAATAGAAGCCCTCATCTTCCTCTCTCCTTGGACGACCTTCACACTTGCTTCTCTTCTTTTCACTTTTGTTTTTGGTATCTCACGTTTACTCTCTCTCAAGCACTCATGGTTATGTTAAAGAATGAAGTTAAATGTCTTACTTTATGCTTTTTATACTCATTTAATGGATTCCACATGTCACCTTCCCATTGGTTCTCTTCTAACTCATCCTTTCACCAAAACCATGTAAAATGACCAAATTGCCCTTTAATGAATACCAAAAAGACCAAACTATCCTTTAATGCAATTAATTCACCAACTAACTGAATTAAATCCCAAAAATATTCCACAACTATCTTGTCATCAAATTAACCATGAAATACTCGAACTAGGGTCAATACTTATTGATTGGATGCTTTAAAATTTTCTGAATGGGTTTAAAATCATTAATACCCATTACTTTCCCAAAAGGGCAATTTAGTCCTAAACTTTTAGAACTCTCGAAATCCATCCTATCAGACTTATTTTCGATCCGTTTCATTATAATTGGACTTTAACACTTATTTCGAATAATTTCAATATTTTAGGGTTGAGTCCCCTAAAAATCACTATTCATCTAAAAATACTATTTACCGAACGTAAAAATTTATATTCAACGAAAGGAAAGGTTCGGGGTTTTACAAACACCCTCTCATGGATTTCACTCTATGCACTTAAAGTGTTTAAGGTTCACTAAACTCTCAAATCAAAACATGTTAAGATATTTCTATAAGCTTACCCATGAATCATATCTCCACCGCTAACAAATGTGAAGTTAATATATAAATCAAAGGGTCTTAATAAGGATTGTAATTTTACTTAGATAAAAGTATGTAAAGAAAGTAAATTTTAGGTTTTAAAAAATTAAAGAATCCATATATACTTATCCACATAAGTTTTACCTCAAATTAGTTTGGAATTCACTTGATTCAAATCATATAATTTTAATCACATCATCATTAGTTTTTTCTTTTTTTAAAAATATTTTATAACAAAAATATCAAAGAGTAGTTTTTTAACCTATAATTCTCCACCATTCTACAAAGATTGAGAAAGCAAAACACTACAATTTAAATTTATTGATTTATTTTTCATAAAATGGTTAAAACCTCATACAAATAAGCTTTATACAATTCTTTCAATTTAGCAGCTTCAATTATTAAGGACATCAAAGAAACAACGGTAAAAGTGGCTTGTAACAAGGTTAATATGCACACACAAAAAAGTTCAAGGCTCAAATTGATTCTCTAAGGATAAAAATTAAGGTAGGTTTTTGTAGGCTAAAAATAATTATACCTAAGTGCAACCTCTGTATCCTCCTAGTCCTCTCAATCCAGATACATTTTACTGGAAGAACCAGCCTACTCAAAAACTTTCAAGCAAACTTACAAGGGATCTGATGAGAGTGAAGAATCTAGTAGTAGATTGGCACAAGATTATCTGGAGCAAGATTCTACCTAACAAAGTTTCATTCCTCCTTTGGCTTACTATTAAAAATAGAATTAACACTGTTGAATGAATCAGGTACCTTGATGTCATCACATTCTGTCCATTTTTTTCTGCACATGAGGAAGCAAGGGATCACCTATTTTTCATGTGCATTATGGCCGAAAAAATTTGGGAACATGTTAAATAGAAATGGCTCTGGTCAGTTCCAACAAACATGTTCACTAGCTCTCAATACAAAGCTCTCTTCCTATGTCTACCAAACAGGTTTACATAACAACTATTGGAATGTGTGTGCAGATTATATGGAAAGAAAGTAATTCTAGAAGGTTTGAGTCCAAGTTTGAATCAGTTGAATCTCTCACCACTAAAATCATTAATGGTATCAGGAAGCTTATTCTTTTGAGAAATCCAACTCCAAATTGTAGCTCCAGCCTACTACCCTCCTTGAATATTTAACCACTGTATTTGCAATGTAATCAATGACTATTGTTAGGCATAATTACTGAATTTTTTACTTCTTGATTTAACAACTGAATTTTTTACTTCTTGATTGAAGGGTACTCCCCTTAAATTTCCTTTTAGGATATAATTCCATTCTTTATCAATAATATATTTCTTTTATTTTTCAAAAATGTTCCCCTATAATCTCCCTAAACCTAAGTCATATGTTGTCGCTAATGCATGCATAAGCTGCTGACATTCAACAAAATTAATCGACATAAAATCAGTGAAAGATCATAATATTCCCCTTATTTATTTATTTTACATCAGAGGTACTAAGATTATAATTTCAAAAGAGATAATTAAAGAGCACCTCAAGCTGCCATCAGAGGATAGGATATTGAGTTTTCATAGTAGAAGGCCATCATGACTTGAGCTAAAGTGATGCACAACATATACTTATGTTAGGTATTACCCATTTAGTTGAATGGAAGCAATTTTTATATAAAAACTTAGCTATACAATCTCAGAAGGTTGCCTACATCTTGAATTATAATGTCCAGCATCAATCCAATAGGTTGAACCAACTCCAAACGATAGAAATGTACCTTATGGATCTCCTTTTCAATAGGTCAGGTGAAGCTCCACTAGTTTAATGCATCAACAATGTGGTTTGGCATGGGTAATCAACCAAGAATTATATGTTTTTGTTGTTAATAGGTTGCTAGTGAAGTAAGGGATGGACCTCTCTAAACTTAGGATTGTACTATAAACTCTAATTATATCAATAATGATCGGATGATATTATTTGGATACATGTGGGAGAACAAAAGGTGGGTTAATCCATATAAACTTGATAGAGGGTACCTTAGTAACCCTGGAAAAAGGTGCATTTGGATGATTATGATGAGGACGTTAGGTTACAATACATTAGTTAACATAATCCATCAATATATTATAATAATAATTTATAGGTATGAATGCCAAATTGGATCCAATGATAGCCTATCTACAACAATTTCCACCATCGTCTCCCCTAGTTTAGTGACTTTAGGCCTCTCATCACTTCATGCATTCATATAGTTTTTGTTTAAGATTTTTTTTCATTTTTTATTTAAGCATATTTTTATTTTATTAAATTGAGAATGTTAGAAGTTTTAATACCAGTTGGATTTTATTATTTATAAGTCTCTATAGTTTTTTTTTTTAAGTATTGTGTACATTAAGTTTGGTTGAGTGCTTTAAGACAGGATATTCATTTTCTCTATTTAATTTTTAAGTTAGTTTTCTATCTCTTATTTCCTTTTTTATGTAGAATATTAAGAGAAATATTATTCTAAATGTGGGGGAGATTCAGAATAATCGAAAGTTTCTTTATGTAGATTGTATTATAAAGATTTAGCATAACTTTCTTCATAGTTATCTGATTGAAGATATTTCATAGTTATTTAGAAAATAATAAGGCGAACAATAATTTTGTAAAAGACTTCAACAACTAATTCTAACTTGAAAATGTCTAAAACTAGAGAAGTTGGTAGAGCAAAGCCCAATAGGAACTGGACTTGCTGAGACAACAGGCACCTATCTTTCGTGAAGGTATAAGAAACTGAGAAGCAGAACGAGACCGATACTAGAGTTGATCCTAGGATTATGTGACACTCATCTTGAATGTATGAAGAGAGGAACAATACAAAATTGGCATCGATTACTTGACTCAAGAAAAATAGAAGTTCCAGAATGTCACGTCTAAATATGTTCTTTGGAACTTCCCCAGATTCTAAGCCTTGAAGTTGGAACAGTAGTTTTGGCATATCAGGAGAGAGTGCAGGAAAGAATACCTACAATTTATCTATAATACAGTTTAAGGAAAAAAGTGAGCAACAGCTCATAATTTCCGCATCATATTTCTTGCTTTGCCTGCAAACAAAATTATAACAGTGGTGGTATCGTATTGAATTTGTTAGCCATGCAATTCTGATTCTTGATACTGCAGTAGTTGTATCTAATAAAGACATTTACAAAATCACCTCTTCCTGAATAATCTGAGAGCTCCAAAAGACAGCTGCAAAATGGAAGAGGCTATCGAGAAAGCAACATTTTGCTTACAAAAACTGGACGCAAGCTACGCATCCTTTCAATCATTCCTCCAAAACGAAAACATGATCTAAGACTATCTCATAAAGAAAAGTAGGCCACCCTCCTACACTATATCTCATAAAGAAAAGTAGGCCACCATCCTACATACCATTGAACGATCAACTGTTCAGTGTAGCAAGCATGCCTCCACCTGTAGTTGGTATCACTACTTCCCATCCAGGTCCTTTGAGGGGCAGTGCACCAAGAGCAACATTATCGTCTTTCTCATCTGAAGAAGCCACTAACATATCACTTCGATCCAAGACCCTATCCAAATCCTCGTCACTGATATCCGTCTGTATCAGCTTGTCTTCAGCAGTTTCTTCATCTTGAAGCAGGCTTAGGATATCCTCTTCCTACAAGATTTAACCAGAAAAAGACAAAAAAGAAGTGTTCACAACAATCAATAAGTCACATCCTACTATGGTTAAAACAAACGATGGTAAACATAGCTTCAAATACCTTCAGGAAATCCTATTTCATAATTGCTATTCAAAATGTCCCTTTAAGTCACTACCATAAAGGTTAAGCAATGATCGGCATCATCATTGCTTTAGCAATTAAAAACTCAACTTCAAATACCAAGTATTAAAAGAAAGCATCAAACAGAAAGTTTATAATTATTAGATATAACTAGCTCCTAAGACTACAAAATAAGTGGGTTGCCAGATAACAGATAAAATTAAAGCAAATAGACAAACCTCTATGCCCTTTATGCTATTGGGCATGATGCGTTCTTGCTGAAACTGACCTTTTCCAATGACCACATGCTCAAGCTTTAACTTACTATAAGCTCTTTTGAGAATGCGACCCTGTTGGCATACAGTTTATCACTTTGTGAACACCTACAATATCATTCAACAAGTTAGGTTGTCAGTGAAATACCTCAACGGATTGTGCTGTTGCAAGCCTGTAAACATGAACAGGCTTTGTTTGTCCAATTCTGTGGCACCTATCCATGGCTTGCAAATCCATTTGTGGGTTCTGAAATACAGTTACACAGTTTAATGACTTTGTTTCGCAGATGCTCTTAGGACATGAAGAGATATAAGGTTAAATAATGAAGAAATGAGAGATCAAGAAAATACCCAATCACTATCATACAGTATACAGGTGTCTGCAGAAGTCAGATTGATACCCAATCCGCCCGCTCTAGTACTAAGAAGAAAAATTCGATAATTGCTATTCACATCATTAAATTCCTCAATCTGTTCAAGGAAAAATGTAATCAGTAGCTATACCGCCTTTGCTGTAATTCTATTGACTCCAAATTGTAATTATAATATCATCACGTAATATATCAGCATATATGTATATCATTAGTAGGACAATTCAATGGATACAGTATCTTCATTTGTACGAAAATAAAAGGAAAAGAATAACCTGTCTTCTCCTATCATCCAACTTCACGCTGCCATCAATTCTACATACTTCAAATCCTTTCACACTAAAATAGTAATCCATTATATCCAAAATCTTGGTCCATTGCGAGAAGATCAGAACCTGTAGCAAAGGCAAACAACATGAGAACAAATAATACCTGACAGAACAAATGAGCTTGCTTTGTCATACTTTGTGCTTGCGGTCAAATAACCGATTCAACAATCTGTCTAGCAATTGAAATTTTCCACACTGCTGAACAATCTCTTCTACAGGTGGGTAGAAATCTGCTCAAATAAAGGCAAGCAAGAAAAATTTTAATATTTCAGGAAAAAAATTGCCACAAAATGAAAAATTAGGATAAATCAGATACACGAATCACTGAAGGCTGATTCCAAGAGATCCGGGTGGTTGCAGTTTTTGCGTAGTTGAATCATCAAATTGTTTAGCGTTCCCTTCATTCCACGTGCTAGAACCACAAAAATCACAACTTAATACATAAATCAGGAGAATATGCTACAATATAGCAGTTAGTAAACAAAAAAACCTTGTGACAATTAAGAATCTACCAAGAAATATCATATTCTGAACTAAGTGCATATATTTTATAGCTATACAATAACTTTACCCAGTTTGCTCCATTTGGAAAAACATTAAAGAACTAACTGTGAAAGTTGACATTTATCTCAACTTCTTTGAACTACTACTGTCCTCTCATTTTTCAATAATACTATGTTGAAGCTATACATGTATGAGGATCATCACATTCTTCCATGAAAATTTTCCTCAGGCCAGTCAATTTACACAGAATGCCCTACAGTTCTAACTCCAAACTCATTACGTATTGCCAGCAAGGCCAACTCCAAACAATATTCCTCCCGCTCATCAATCTAGAGTCATCTCAAAACATCAAAAGTACTTGAAGTAATGTTAGCTTATTCCCATTGTTTTGTGAAGAGACACCTTGTTCAGTGAAGCTTTTCTTACACTTCAAAGTTATATGGTACCTGAATCTCCTTTCTCTCGTAAGTGGTTTTCCAATGTCTTGTTGATTAAATGATCTTGAAAATTCTTCTGATGCTCAGTCAACGTAGCATAGAGAATAATCTCTTTTTTGGGTGGAAGCATCTGCTCTACATCAGCTTTTATTCTTCGTAAGAGAAACGGGCGCAGTATGGCGTGGAGTTTAGCTACCACCTAAAAGATCATCAAACCAGTACGAAGTGAGACATTTTAGGCAGAATGCCTTATAAAATATAACATTACATCTTCGAGAAAGGCACATACTTGAGTCCGTCTCTTCTCTTCAAGCTCTTCCCTCACTTCTTCATTATTGCACTTTCCTGACAGATCAAACCTGTGACAAAACTTCCATTAATTACTGCATACTTTGGTGAAAAACCATCATTACTTTAGTATGTTCTATTTCCCTAGCCAGCTCTACCCCTCAGCAAAGGTACGTACACAAAAAATGCGATAGAAGACCAATGACTTTGCTTTACCAGGATTCAAATTCTTCATGGGATTGAAATATATCTGGCAAGATGAAATTTAGCAATGACCAAAGCTCTGCTAAGTTGTTCTGCAAAGGTGTCCCAGTGAGCAGAAGCTTATTCTCCATAGGTATCCATTTCAATTCTCTTAACAGTTTGCATTTTGAGTTCTTCAAGCGGTGTCCCTTCCAAAAATAAATCATAGTGAGATAAACCACACCTTTGAAAATTAAAGCATAAGAGGTTAAGATAAAGCACAATTAGAGAACATAAATCTCTAGCACTAAGAAATCCAACTTAACAGTCTGACCATCTAATTTAAGATTTTTTTGCCATAAGCTTCAAAAAAACTGTGAGCCATCGCTATGATAACTTATAGGATGAAGTAGAATAGGCAAGACCATTCCAGAACACAAAGAGACTTCTGAAGACAAATCTGTAGTCTTGAATAAAGCATACTGCATTGCCAACAAAAAAGTAAGCCTTGTTGACCGTACGCAATAACTTATTTACCACATTTGAGAAATCCATATAATGCTAAACATTGCTTTGTCCCAAATGGGCAACTCCTAAGACCACTCACCTCATCTACCACCACATACTTCCAGGTGTAATGCCTAAAACACTTTTTAGCATCAAATAATGCAATTTCATAAGAAGTGACAATTATTGGGAATTTGGGTCCAATGGATCTAGGCATGTGCTTTCTCTTTATCTCATCTCTTTGCTTCTTGTCACCATGGTAAATGATAGCATTCATTGAAGGTGCAAACCTGTTCAAATATATGTAGAAAAATCATATGCACTAAAGAACTGAAGTTTCAAATCAGATCGTAATTTATTTAGCCAAGAATTTACCGTGAAATCTCGTTTACCCAATTTGAGAGGGTAGACAAAGGAGCAATCACTAAATAAGGGCCATCTAAACCGTTTCCTTTCAGATGTGCAAGGAAACCAATAGTTTGAATGGTCTTCCCAAGGCCCATTTGATCAGCTAGAATCCCATTGAGGCCGTTTTGCCACAAAGATATCAACCACTTCACCCCTTTGAGTTGGTAAGACTTCAACTTGCCACCAGTCAACAAAGGAATTAACTCTCTCTGCTCTTTATCAAGTCTTTCTTCCTCGGTTAAATTCATGTCTTCTTTCTTTTCACCTTCCTTAGATCTTGTAATCATAGCGGCCACAGCCTGCTTGGCTTTCCTCTGGTGGAAAGTAAAAGACATAAAAATTCACAACTAGAGCAATCCAAAATGCACATAAATTTGACAACAGAATATAACAGCTACTTCGAAGTAAAAAATCCTTCTCGTTTGGAAACACGTATTCTTGTGCAGCTGATTTCTCAATGTTTACATTGTAGTTTCGGCAGCTAATATACTGGACTAGAAACTAAAAGATAGATAATTTCATGTGTTCCTATGTGAAAAATATGCAAGGACACACTGATGCAGCCCATTAGCCAAGCAGGTTCCCTCGACATACTAGTTCACTGTGGTGCAAAAATACAATGTCCTACATAAAGAAGCTGATAGAAGTTTACAGAATTATATTGGGAAGCAGCTTTTCTTTTCGAACCACGCCCTTTCTTTTTCTCTACAGTTTGGCTCTCCTGCTCCACCCCATTCTACGAATACAATTTTATGATAGAAGTTTAGGCAACAGAGGAAAAAAAATACCAAGAAAATAAGAAGTTTTGAGAGATTTCAAGTAAATACAAGTGTAATTTCATCCATCTTCTCCAACAAGAACTCCGAGTAGAGTTGAGTTTGAGTCAAAAGCTCATCCAACTTGGTGTACTGAGCTTCGTTCAAATGGGAGGCCTCCACTGTCTCATTCTCTCTCTCACCTTCTTCTTCTTTCAATCTAGCTTCGAACAGCTTCTCTTCTTCCTCCGCCATATCTCTTGATGTAAGATTTGAATCCCCACTTTTGGCCAAAACTATATCTTCCTCCAGCTTGACTTCCATTTTCTCCTTGCACTTGGCCTTCAGACCCAAAACCAACAAATCCAAGAAACATTGAAACCACATTACATTACATGGGGGGGAAACGAAATAGCCACACGCAACAACGTGATAAAGACAATAGATCGAAAAAAAAATGGTCTCAGATTGGTTCAGAACTGCACAAAAATAGCAAGGCAACAAGGCTATTCTTCTTGCTCAGTTTCCTCATTCTCGACAAAAAAAAAATCAAAACAGACCGCGAGAATATCTCACATTTTCCCGAGAAACAGAGTAAGGAAACCGAAACATAAGATCACAAACATAACAACACTACCTCATCTTCGAGAACCGACGTCGGAGACCCTGCCGACTCGTCAACCTTCATTTCGCCGTCAGACACCATCTCAAACCCTAAAAATCTCCAAAAAAAAGTAAAAACAAAACAAAAGTCTCTGAGTAAGAAGTCTAAAATGACGAGATAATGTGTTCAAAAGAGATAAGAAGAAGAGGAGTGTACAGCGAGAGACTTGCTCTGAAAGGATCGGAGAGAAAAGAGCAGAGAGACAGTGAAGAAGTGGAAGAAATTAGGTAGAAACAAGTAAATAAAAGCCGAAGCAGAGGATTTTATGTTGGGTTGTCTAGGCGTTGGTGGGCGGGAAAATGTGACCTGAAAATATTAGCCCCTCAGAAGTTTACATAATTACTAAGATATCCTACCCCGTTGTGATACGTGTCATTGAAAAGAGTGTTGATTTTTGTTTCTTGAGTTTTGATTGGGCCCCAAATTGATGGGACCTGATAAAAGGGTACTAAATAATAATCATACTTGAAATTTGGAAAGTATTAAGCCTTTTTATGGAAGCCTTGCTTTACTCTTCCTATTTTGTTAAAATTTTACAACTAATACTTAATAATAAAAATTAGTTGTATACTATATAGTTATTATATAAATAATAAACTTTTGTTGGTCTTGTTAATCTTTTTAAAATATTATTTAAAATTAAAAGTATAAAGAAATAATTTGTATAACTAAACCTGAACTTGACTTATTTAAGTTTAATATTTTTAAATAAAACGATATATTTTAAAAAAATTGTGTCTCAAATCTATCTAAATCTAATTTAACGTATAGACTGATCCATTAAAAATACTTAAATTTAAACTTATAAAATATTCATTAAAAACGTGTTTTTGTATGTCTAATTAATAATACTACTATAAAATAAAAATAAGAACATATTTAATAATTTATTGGAATAATTTAACATAAATTTTAGAAGAGGAGGTATGAATCTCGGGAGACGGGACCAACGGACACTAGCTGGCATGGGTAATGTAATTGAATTAAATCAAACCCAATAAAGCCGAAGATCTCCGTTACCGGTCAGGAGGGAATAACACGGCATGATGCTGGATTAAAGTAATGTAGGTGGAGTAAGGTGCTAACTCGGTGTGCTGTTTGAAATTTAGAAGACGAGGTATAGTGGGCAAAAGTTGCTATGTCTTTTGAAGAATGTTGCTTCTTGTTTTATAGCTCCTTTTTTAGTGGCCCTGTCTTGTATACCTAAGGTATAGTTAATTTTATACTTGTTAAAGACTTCCGGTGGAAGGTACCGTGTACATGAATCGAGTATCTTTTGAGATATAATTTAATCTCTTTTATTGCAAAAGTTTACCTTTGTGGTTTTCTTTTTGTTCATTTTATTTGATTGAATTATTTTAAATACAAGTGTTTAATATAATTCAATTAAAGATTAATAAGATAAAGATGGTACAAAAGTCAATTTTTATAGATATATTCATAAAGAAGCAATACAAAAGACTCGGGATATTTCTAGCTGATAAGATACAATTGGTTGCATTAATTATAATTATTTCATTTTGGTGCATGAATAGTGAAATTAATATTTTGTATTTTAGTAAGTAACAGGTAGATATTGCATCAAATTAGAATATTATTTGTCAAAATCACACAAAAAAAAGTTCATAGAATATTACGGTGAATAGACGAAATCACTTATAATACTATATTCACCCCAAAGGTTTTAATTTCATTAGGAAACTTATTCATATCCCTATCATGCAAGGACTTGGATTTATTTAGAAGGGACTCTCTGCAAGATAAGGGAAAGATAGGTTTTGAGTAAGAAAAGGGGAGGAAAATGTGGCATACACATTCTACACCATTCTCTTTCATTTTCTTCATGATTTCATTTTTCATGTTCTTTTATTTCAAGAGTAATCAATATTGATTGATTTGACAAATTAATTTGATCTTTATTATTCTATAGTTATCCATAAATACAATGATATGTAATTATTACGAAGGATTAGTACAAATAGCAAACATGTTATTTATGAATTTGCATAATTAACTTATGAAAAACTAAATTGAATAGTTGTAGTTATCTTAATGATTTAATTTGGGGTTTAGTCTTTTCCGTTAAGCTGACTGTTATCATTTAATTGATATAGAATATTATTATAACCAATCAATTTATGGTCAGTTTTGGTTTTGAATGTTACATTTGAATCAATTAATTTAGAAAATATTGAGATTTATTATGACTATTCTAACAGGTTTCAAACTAACTACTTAAATTGTGATAATTGTTCTTTTTATACCAATGATCAAAGTTACAATTAGATGAGATCTTTCTTTTGAATCGGTGTTAAGACCCATTGAATTTCTCAATTTAATACTTAATTGATTTATTATGGTCCTTTGTTAAACTTAGTTCATTGGATAATTAATCATAAACTCCAATCTTATTTTATCAATTGAAATTAAGAAATTAGTGTTTCGTTCTCTTAGGATTCAATCTGGTTTTACGACTACTACAATAAGTTAGTAAATTGGAACTAACTTTGAGAGCTTTGACAACTTGATCAAAATTTTGACGCTATTACAAGGGAATTAATTTAGTTGCTTAATTTCTTTGCATTATTTTACATTTTCCTAGTAATCTTTTGTCTTGTATAACTCGTTATTCTCAAATAGGTGAATTGTAATATAATCTAGAAATTGAGAACATAACATGTCATTTAAGGCAAGAGGCTAAGCAAGAAAAAGGTCATTCACCTTTAAAAGTGAAAGATGAGATATATCTAACAATTTGTGAAGATTTTAATTCTTAATAAGTTTAAGAAAGGATGACAAATCTTAACACTAGAATATTGAGGGAGCTAGCGACATCAAATTTGAAGTGACAACTCTTATGCATAAGATTTCCAGATGATGAGGTAGATTTTAAATTGAAATTTAGTTAGATTCACTCACTCCCTAAATCTTTTATGGTCTTGCAGGTGAAGATCCACATAAACATTTAAAAAATCATAATATTTGCTCTAGATGAAGCCACATGGAGTAATCGAAGAGAAAATTAATCTTAGAGCCTTTCCATTCTCAATAAAAGATAAGACAAAGGATTGACTTTATTATCTTCTCTAGCTCAGTGACAATATGGAATGAAAAAAATGTTGTTCCTAGAGAAATTCTTTCTTACATCACTAGTAGCCAATATTATAAAGGAAATATGTGCGTTAAAACAATTCACCAAAGAAACACTGTATGAATATTGGAAGAGTTTAAGGAGTTAAGTGCCAGTTTCTCAAATCATCAAATTCCTGAACAACTTTTGATTAAACATTTTGAAGAAGGGTTATTGTCAATTGATAGAAGTATGGTAGATGCAGCTAGTGGAGGAGATTTAGTAAACAAAACAATAGAAGTAGTTAGGCAATTAATTTTAAACATGGCCAAAATTTCTCATCAATTTAGGACAAAGATGGATGAAGTTGCTAAGTGTGTAAATGAGGTAAGTAATACTAACCTTAAGGATAAAATTTCATATTTAAATGGACTAATTCATCAAATGGTTGTAGGTCAATTAGAATTGGCATAAGTATATAGAATAAGCACGTTCCCTGGTCATTCTATAGATATGTGCCCTATATTTTAACTAGACTCCCATTAAGAAGCTAACCCAATAGGGAGATTTCTAGTCAACCTCAACAAAAATATAACCCTTATTTCAATCATTATATTCTAGGGTAGAGAGATCTCCCTAAATTTAGTTATAAAAATCAAATAGGAAAATAAAGATATCAACCTCGTAATTTTAATAGACAACCTCAGGAGCCTACATATGCTCATTCTTAACTCTCAAATAGGTTTGTCTTTGGATAAAATTGGTAAGGCATTTACTACTAATACTCAACAATTTCAACAAGAAACAAGAGCAATTGTTCAGAACTAAGGAAATCTGATCACATAATTAGCCACCTCTATTAGTAAATTGGAAACGTAATTATCAAAAAAATAACCTTCACAAATGATGGTAAATCCTAAAGAGAATGTAAATGTAATGACATTAAGAAGTGGAAAGGAAATTCAATATAGATCTTCCTTGCCAATGGAGGTTGAAAAGCATGAAGAAGGAAAGAAGAAAGATGAATCTCAAGCTCAAGCTTCAACAAAGGTAAAAGGTAATTACCAATATCAACTAATGCGCGTGTACCTCCTTTCCCTTAAAGGTTAGCTAAATCAAAATAAGAGGAATATGAAAGAGAGAGATCTGAAAAAACTTTTAGAAAGGTGTAAATTAATATACCACTTATAGAAGTCATTAAGAAAATTCCAAAATATGCAAAGTTTATGAAATAACTATGCACAAATAAAAGGAAGTTGAAGGATAAGAAGAGAATAATTTTGGGTAAGAATATTTCAATTGTTATAAATAGAAAATTACTGAAAAAATGCAAAGATCCAGGTACGTTTACACTTCCTTGTGTCATTAGCGATAAAAAAAATTTGAATGTGCCATGCTATACTTGGGTGCATCTATTAATGTCGTGTGATACTCAATTTACCAAACTTTAAATCAAAATTCTTTGCAAAAAACTAATGTGATCATTTAATTAGTTGATCGCTCTTATGTGTGTCCTATTAGTGTTATAGAGGGATGTTTTATTTCAAGTTAACAGCTTAGTATTTTCAGTAGACTTTTATATCTTGAAAATGGATGGAGATAATGTTCAACATTTAGCTTCAATTTTATTGGGAAGGTCGTTTGGGAAGACAACTAAGGAGAAAATTAATATGGATGAGGGTACTATTTCCATTGAGTTTGATTGAAAGATAGTAAAGTTTAATATTTTTGAAGCAAGCAACTTAATAATTTTCACTCTGTTTATCGTATGAATATTGTGGATTCAATTGTGTAAGATATCTTTAAAGAAGAAAGTGTTCATGATGAGTCAGAGTTTAATGCTAAACTGGAAGTGAATGAGTAAGTTGATGGAACTTGTAAAGTTATAGAATCATATGCGATGCTGATAAATTCGAAAAATTTAAATGCTAAAATTATAATAACTCATAAGAAAATTTTGCCTTTTGTTTTGTAGGCTATATAAATAGAATTGAAGGCCCTCCCTGATCATCTAAAGTGTATTTAGATGAAGGAAAGTCACTGTTTACAATAATCTTAAAAAGGTTAGATAAAGAACAAGAAGAAAGATGCCAAAAGATGGTGGTGACTTTGTTTAAAAAGCAAGGAATGTATCTTTGAGTAGCCATCACATACCATCTATATATTAATCGACAAGTATAAGTATTGAATAGAGAAGTGAAATCTATTTTAGAAAATTTGGTAAATCTAGGAAGAAATGATTAGAGTTTATATGTAAAGATACTCTTTGAGTGTACTGTATAGCTTACAAAACACTGATATGAATGCCTCCTCTCTAGTTGGCTTTTGGTAAAGCTTGTCATTTATTGGTGGAGATTGAACATAAACCTTATTAGACGGTGCAACGTTGCAACATAAATTTGGAAAAAGTTGGAGATGTAAGGAAATTGCAATTACAAGAAGTAAAGGAACTAAAGATGGATGCTTACCAGAATTTGAGAATTTACAAAGAGAAAACCAAATTGTTCTATGGTAATATGATCTTAAGGAAACAATTTGAGGTGAGACAGAAAGTGCTATTATGTAATTCTCAATTAAAGCTTAAGCGGTGCAATTATATAATTCTCAATTAAAGCTTATGCCAAGTAAGTTACGTTCTAGTTATGCCACTAATATATTTCCTCATGGTACAGTGAAAATAAAGAGTTTAGATACCAAAAAAATCTTCAGGGTAAATAGACATAGATTGAAACCATTTTATGAGGACATGAAATTTTGAAGCATAATTGATATTGATTAGGCACTTTCCCAACACGTAGAAGATTGAAAAGAAAAAGTCTTGTTGAGCTTAACGACATTACACAATTGCGATTTTTGGAAGGTAAACCAAAACATGACAATTTTATTAGTTTTATTTTAGTTCTATATAGTTTTCAGTTGCTTGTCTTTGAGTAATTAGTTTATTGGGTTAATATGAATTTGGTCTTAAATTCCAGAATGCTAAAATTTATAAGGTGAGATAACGTCTTATGTGATTTAGCTTTCAGGATAAAAGACTTGAAATTCCATTTAGTATAATTCATAAGGTTGAAGTAAATCACTTGTTAATATAGAAATCACGTAAGATATATAGAATACACAAGAAGGGGGATTAAATTATGTTAAATCTTCAAAGTTATTAATCTTTAAAAATTTCTTGAATTTCTTTGCAAATTCAAAAGATCACAAAACAATTCTTTTAAGTCGATGAGTAATGCAATCGTAAAAATTATTATCTACCCTTCTAACAATAAGAAAATTAAAAGATAAGGGTTAGAGAATAGACGCTGCGATTTTATACTGGTTCACCCTTAACCTTGGGCTACGTCCAGTCCTCAAAATTTGTCTGAGATTTCACTACACTCTTCAACTTTACAAGTATTCTTTCTACACTTACAGAGCCTCTTTAGGTTCTCTTACAAAGTATTCTTTTTTTGCTTTCTTAGGCTCTCTAGGCTCTAGCCTTTCTTTCTATTGGAAAAATATTGTTTAAGCTTCACGTTACAGACATGTTTGCTCTCTTTGTTTTGCACTTGAATACAGAGTTTTTCTAAATATTGTACAATCAGATTTTTTCTCTCGTATTGTATCTCGTTGTAAAAACATTGTTTTTTTTGGTTTACAACTATACCTAGTATTTAGAGCCTAAAACTTTAATTGTCTTCTTGAGAAACTACTACTTGAATCTTCTAGAAACCGTTATTAGTTGAGTCATGTAACTAACTCCAACTAACTAACTAACTGATGTTCTAGAATCTTTTTCATTTGCATCGTCTGGTACTATGTTTCTTCTGGTGTCGCGCTTTCATATGGTTTATCTAAGACGCTTTAACGTGATCAACTTTTAAGTATCGTCTTGAGTTGACCTTCTGTATCTTCTTATGTTGACCTTCTATATCTTCTTATATTGATCGTCTTAAGTTTGAAGTATTGTTTGGGTTTGACCATGTATCTTCTGGGGTTAACTAAGACGATTTGTGTCACTTACATTTTTTTGTGCACTTAATAAACTTATTGAAACAGTTCACGTATTTCTAAGATTATTATTATTTGATTGTCATCAAAATTAATAGTGAAGTGACATCTTCTTGACTTAACAATCTCCCCCCCTTTTGATGATAACAAATAATCATAATTTTAGAAGATAAAAATATTCAGACAAAAAATAATATTCGGAATAAACCATATAATGTACAATATTTTCCACTTTTCTCTTTTCTCCTCTTCTCCCCCTATTTGTTATTAATCAAAAAGATAATTCATTTTAGACGCTTCAGAATTTCAGAATATATGTGTTGAATATCAGTGTAGATCGTCTTGAGGTCTTGTTCAATAGACACACATATAAGTGCGATATCCTCATGAAGATCACCCATTGAATCACCTAGTTCGTCAACCTTAGTGGAAATTTCCTCAATATTTTTTGCTAAGGCTTCTTGAACTTCCTTCTGCTTGTAACCAGCTTCAGTCCAATTGATGAAATGCTTCAAGAACTCCGAATTAACAATAGGATCTTGTTGTATTTCACTAAGTGGATAAAGATGTTCAACAACAGATGGTTGTCTAAGTGAATCGTCTAATTCTATGATTTTAATTGAGGGTAATTTGAAGGTTTGTTTTCCTTCTGGGAGATCAAGATCATCAGGTATGGGTAGTTTATAAATTGGTTGCCTAAGAAGGTGTAACACATTTTTGACTGAAGGTATGAAACCTAAGGGTTTGAAATGTACGATTAAATGCACAAAGGTTTCTAAATTGAAATCGATACCTTCTATTGTTATACTTCTGTACCTTCCTTCTGTCACAGTGCCAACTATCTTAAAACTTTCATCTTTGGTGCCCTTGATATGTGATGTGATACATAGACACCTATAGGTTGAGCTACATTACATGCATCGTCTATGTTCTTCACTGCCACTTGAATCTATTCTGCTGTGAGATCATCTTCATGCCCTTCAGGAAACATCTTCTTCTTCCCTTTTCTTTCGTTTATTAAGGGGGTTGAACATCTTGATTGTACATCTGGTACAATCTTTATTGTTGTTCTATTTGTTATCAGATAGATAGTATAACGATCTTTTGAAATCTTCATTGGATATGGTTTTGACATATCATCTCGCAGAATACCATATAGTCTTCGTTCTTCATGACTTAGAAGATGTATTGTCTGATCATTTACTGGTATAGGCTAAACTTGTACCTTGACTGTCTGCTTAGAAGGTTCTTTGATAATAATTGAACTTCTATTTCGATCAGGTACTGATTCTTCTATAATCTTCATTTTCAAATCCTTTTTCTTGATTGGTTCAGAAGGATTATAAGGTACTAACTGGTGTTCAACTGTCTGTGCCTTTTGTGGAACATCAGATGAAGAAACCTTTTTTTAAGTAAGCTTCATCTTCTTTTGTTCTTCAATTGGTTTGGAAGAGAGTTATTGTTGAGGCTTCTTCTTCTCAAATACTAACTTCCTTTTTATCTCTGTGTCTCCAAATGATTGTGCTGATTGACTTTGCAGAATAGAGACAATTGATTTGGTAGGCTACTGTCGTTGCTCTTGCTTCTCAGAATCTCAACCAAGAATCAGAACTTTCTGCTTCTTCTGTTCTTGTTGTCGTAAGGTCAATAATCTTGGTGACCTTCTTGACTGTTTGGACTTTTCTGATTGGAGCGTCTCAGCCTTCCTCTTCAAAGACACTTGATGAGTTGATTGTTGAACCTTGCTTTCCTCCC
>JANVCL010000212.1:23120512-23134802 GCA_026546855.1 Erythroxylum incrassatum | reverse complement strand
TCCTCTTACCAAATCATGTTTAATCAACTTGGAAATATGTTTAAAACTAACATGACCTAGCTTTTTATGCCAAATCACTTTTTCTTCATCAGTTGATATAAAACAAGAAATATTTTGACTTTTTAAATCTTCTAAATTGATTTTGTAAAGATTGTTTCGTCTTTTGGAATAAAAGAATACGAAATCGTCCTTGTTTTTAACTGCACAAGAATTTTGATTGAAAGACAGTTCAAAGCCAAAATTACATAATTGACTAACACTAATCAAATTGTGTTTTAAACCATCAACTAGCAACACATTATCAATACATGCAAAGGAATCTTTACCAATTTTACCAATTCCAATTATTTTGCCCTGCTGGTTATCTCGACAAATTACCGATCTTCCCTTCTTATATTGAAGATCTAGGAACAAAGACCTTCTTCCCGTCATATGTCGCGAGCATCCACTGCCCAAATACCATTGGTGCTGGCTGCTTCTTCCAAAGAAGGATATCTGCAGGAGATATTATGTCTCTCTTAGGTTCCAAATTTTCTTGGGTCCTTTGGGGTTAGTTTTAACATGATCTATAGGATGATGATAATGAGAATGATGAAATTTCTTCCTATGAGGAACAAAATTCTTTTTATACTGATTATTGATTTGAGCAAACCCTAATCCAATTTTATCATTAGGGTGTCTATATCTCCTTAGCATATCATTCATTTTTTTGTACTCTCCGTGAATGTCGATAGATCAATTGAAAGACTATTGATCCTTTGTTTCAGCTTACTGATCTCCTCAGATCTATCTACAGCTACCTTTTTCTTCATCTTGTCTACTTGTTTCTTCAGACAGACGTTTTCTTACTCTAACACTTGCGTGTTTTTTAAGTTTTCTACTTACTTTCTCTTTAGCAACTTATATTGCTTAAGTATTACATGAGAATCTTCTAGTAATTCTGAGTATGCATCTTGTAGTTCACTAAATTTTAAGGAAAACTCTTTGTTATCTTTTGCCTTTTTCTTCTACATTCGTCTAATCTTCCTTGAGATAAAGGATAGTTTATCATCATCTTCGCTTGAATCTTGATCTGATTCACTAGAGTCGTCATTTTTGACTTTCTCGATCTTCAACGCTTTCGACGATGAACTTATCTTCCTTGGAATCTTGTGATTCTTTTGTCCAGCCTTCAATGCTATAGATTTCTCCCTTCTGGGTTCATGTTCTGCATCGAGTTCTACTTCATGTATCTTTAAGGATCCAAGCAATTCATCAAGCTTCAACATGCTCAAGTCCTTGGCTTCTTGTACAACGGTGACTTTTGGTCTCTATCTTTTCGGTAAACTTTTGAGAATCTTCCGAATGTGATCTTGATTATCATATGTTCTGCCAAGAGCTTTTAGTCCATTGATGATAGTTTGAAATCGTCCAAACATCTCATTGATAGATTCTTCGTCCTTCATCTTGAATAGTTCATATTGGTGTACAAGAATACTTATCTTGGATTCCCTTACTTGACTGGTGCCTTCATGTGCAGTGGATAGAGTATCCCATATTTCCTTCGCAGTGTCGCATCTGTGAATTTTGTTGTACTCGCTTCTGTTTAGGGCACAAATTAGAAAGAATTTGGCCTTTGAATTTAGCTGGAATCTCGATTTTTGATCCGCTGCCCATCTAATTCATGAAATAGCATTTCCCTCATCATCTACTGGTGTATATGGTCCATTCTCTATAATCTCCCAAAGATCAATATGAGTAGATTCAATGAAGAGCCGCATCTTGTCTTTCCAATAATGGTAATCTTCACCATTGAATGCAGGTGGTCTAGTGACGGAGGTGCCTTTAACTATATATACGTATGATTCTACTATGGATCTTTATCCACACTTTGTAATGGTGGTTCTTGGACATCGAGCTCTAATACCAATTGAAGTAAATCACGCGTAAGTATAAACTTTATATTTGATATACAAAATGCAAAAGAAGGGGGGTTGAATTGTGTATTCTTTTTCATAAATACGACCCCCTTATGTATTTTTAAAAAACTTACTTTCTCAAAAACTATTGAGTGAAAATATCATGATCTATTGCAGTTAACTTCTAAGTTCTTTGTATAAAGACAATAAGAATAAAAGTTGAGAGTTTAGAGTAGAATTTGACTTAGCAATTTATCCTGGTTCACCCCAAACCGTGGGCTACGTCCAGTCCTTGGAGTCCTTTCTGAGATTTCACTATACTTCTAAAAAATACAAGTATTCTTTTCACCGAGACTCTTTAGGTCTCTACAGTAAGTATTGTTTTTCTCTCTTAGCCTCTTCAAGCTATCAGCTTTTCTTTTTTCTTACAGAAAGATGTTTGTGAACTTTGTTACATAAAATAATAGCTCTCAATGTTGAACACAATGAATACAGTGTTTCTAGCTTTCTTAAAATCTCTAGCTCTTCCAAAATCACTAACTTCTACAGTCTTCAACTCTGACTTGTATTTATAGCCTTTCTCTTCAACCACTTCTTGATAACCGCTTCTTTCTTTCTGTTTCTTGATCTTTGAAGAAACAATTATTCAGTTGAGTTCTATAACTAACTCAGACTGATTAACCATCCGACGTGGTATCAAGTCTTCATCTTACTTTTGCTTTAGCTTCGTCTTCGCTTTGTCTTAGTTTCCACTTCATCTTAGTTTCCGCTTCGTCTTAGTTTCTATTTCGTCTTAGTTTCCACTTCGCTTCGTCTTATTTTTGCTTCTCCGCACTTTGTCTTACTTTTGTCTATGCGCTTCGTCTTACTTTTGTCTCTGCATTTCGTCTTACTTTTTAATATTATTATTATTTGATTTTCATCAAAATTATTAATCGTAAAGTCATTTTGACTTAACACTTCCAACCGATCCCTCATTTTTTTTCCATCTATCTTTTTCAAATCAATACAAAAAGCTACCAATTTTTATGGAAAGATAGAAAAATGTATTAGGAATCTATTTCTTCAAGAATCACTTCATTTGGAGTTCAGATGATGAATTTATGGCCAAAAGAATCAAGCATGTTTATGTCCTCAATCATATTGTACTTGTCTTGGGACAATTATCATAACTTTCTCTAGAGATGTTTGATTGAGGTCATTTTAGGACGGTTTCTAAGAGGACTTCTACATCTACATCTTTATTGAAGATCTCGAAGTGATTTTTTTCCTATAAGAGAGTCAAAATTGCAATTTACTGTAGCTATCCTGGGGATGTCCATTAAACGAACATACATTTCTGTCTAACGGACATAGATGTGCTTAGGGGTGCTTTTCAGACTTGAGAAGGTCCGTTTAATAGACCTAATGTTTGTTTAACGGACATGTACTAGGCTGGGGGCCTTTTTAGACCCAAGAAGGCCCATTTAATAGACCTAATGTTTGTCTAATGGACATATGCGACATCCAAACCCCTCCAAAACCTCTCCAATGCTTCCTACATACATTCTAACCTCACTTTCACTCCTAATCTTCTCTAATTCACCTCTTATAGTGCCATATCACTTCATATCAATTCAAACACCAACTTTGTTTCATTAAATCCTCTAATCTCTACTCATTTGATTCATCAAATCCACTAATTCTCATCATTTACCATAGTTGTCTTATGTATACATCCCATGCAACATCACCACTTACGATGACCATATCTCTCAACTTTGATATCCAATAATTACATACTTTATACCGTTGGAAAGCTAAGAGGATAGGTCAAATTCCTATCAATAATAGGCCGGAATGGTGGGGAAGGAAGCCCTCTCTACTTCAATGGAAAGGGGGGAATCCTTTAGGAAATCAAAGAAGCCTATCCAATCTTACTTCTATCCCCCGCAAACTAGTTGGTGTCTTAAGGCAAGTCAGCCTATTTCTGGCGAAGAAAATTTGTCTAATTCAACCTAGATTAATCCAGTTTTTTCTCTGAAGTTAGTACATAATTTTACTCCTATGGAAGACTTGAAATATTAAATGTACAACTACAAGATAAATAAGCACATACACATTGGAAACTTCTTCAATTCTTAATTCATTTCTAAATCAAAATGATGTTCATACATAGCTTTAATTACAATTCAACATTCACATCACTAACTTAAAACAAAATACAAAAGGATGCTCAATGTCGATATGCCTATAAAGCTATCCAAAATGTTCACTAACTTAGTACAAAAGATCTCTAACTATCTTGGAGTTTGTCCGATTGCCTTGCAAGGATCACTAATCTTCTCATTCTGCACCTAAGAAAGGAAATGATGGGTTGAGCTACACAACTCAGTGGCTAATATATTTATATCCATTGGAAATGATCTACACAATCAAACATTTATGTAAATATTCATATAGGCATACACGTCTTATCTTAATCTAGCATTGTAAGTCAACATTCACGATTCCAATTTACAACTCATAATTCAATACAGCATCACATAAAACATATTGTATGTAATTTGCATCAAAGCATAGCACTCAAATTGCATCATAATTTATCATATCAAAATACAAATGCACAAATAAATAGCTCGAGGGTTCTGTGGAACGAAACGGAGAAACTGAAGTTTTCGCCGTAAACAAAATGAGTCCAAATTCTCAAGATCTCGTGGCCTCTTGTGAGCAGCCGGGAGAAGGCTCTTGCCAACGTGCACGTGATGAGCGAAACGGTTCCTCTCTTACCCAAAAACAATCGAATTTCAATTCTTAACTCATTTCCACATGTTCATACTTTTCATGCTTATCATACTTTTTCTTCTTTTCATTTGTAAAAAATGCCATGACATTTTCAAGACATAACATGATCATAATCATAATTCAATTATGTAAAATGTCATACATCTTTAAATGCATGACTTAAAACACATCATAATGCATTTTCCACATCACAACAATTCAAAACAAACCATTTTAGCACACAATACATGTACAAGGCATTTTGCCCATATTACACAACAATTATAAATAAATTACCCACCTAATTGGCTTGCAAAATCCAAGTCAAACTTGTCTTTCTTCTTGCTCTTGGATTGGGTTTCCTTAGTTTCATAAATAAACCAAGTTTTCTCATTCAATCCAAATTCAATAAACTTCAATAATCACAAAAATGCAATAAACACAAATTCCACTCTAACCTATTCTACTTATAGTCCATCTAGGTTAGAAAACCTAAAACCTAGTTTAGAAACCTTAAAATGAAATGGGTTCCCTTAAATCATCTTCTTCCAACACAAACTTTTCATTCTTTACACAAAACCCTAACTCCTTTTCTAGCAAAGCAAGAAGAAAGATGATAAACTTACCTCTAATAAGTTGATTTCCTCTTCTTTTCTTCTTCTTACTTCGTCCTTCCGAGCTTCCCACGATCTTCTTCTTCTCCTCTCTTCTTTCACATTTTTTCTCTCCTCTCTCTTGCTTCTCATGACACTCTCCTCTCTTCTTCTAATTCGAGACCATTTATTTGTTCTTTTCCCATTTTACCCCTCACTTACTTGGCCTTTCCAATTTTACCCCTTATGTTTATTAAAATTAACTCTTATACTTGTAACTCCTTAACTAAATCCTTCCAAAATCTAGAAGGAATTTGATAGCACTTTCTTCTCAAAAAATGTTTCTCATTATTTTTAATTTTCTAATGACCCCAAAATCATTCAATTTGGTTTGGTAATCTGAAAGTTATACCTCGAACATTTCCAAAATGTTCTTATACTGAAACAATATTTTGTGCTCAACTTCCATCCAAAATTGAAATTCTTAAAGACTAAATTAGAACTCGATTTCATCAGATAATTTGTAGCCCTATCTCTGTAGTTTAATCCAAATCAAGAATCATCTCATTTGGATAGCTAGAGAAAAAGTTATGACTAAAAGACCGAAGCATACTCAGTGAACATGTTTCAACTACATTTTCCAGCTTTTAACTCCCAACATTTCACAAATAACCCATCTTGTACCTAAACCATTTCCTACTTCATTTCTAATTCAAGAATTCTCTTTTTTTCTTTACTCATAACTAATAACCAAATATTCCCATTTAATTGTTCTAAATTCCAAGAAGAATTCTGTTTTTTTTCTTTACTCATAACTAATCACCAAAATTTTCTCATTTAATTGTTCTAACTTCCAAGAAGAGTTCGGGGTCCAACACCATTGGTACTGGTTGCTTGTTCTAAGAAAGGAGATCTGCAATATATATTATATCCTTCTTAGGTACCCATCTTTTCTTAGGTCCTTTGGGGTTAGCCTTACAGTTTTTCATCAAATAATAAGAATATTTTTTTCTCTTTCTATTAGGAACAAAACTCTTATTATGATGAATATTACTATTATCAAAACCTAAACCACTCTTATCATTTGGATATCTATATCTTCCTATCATATCATTCATCCTTTTTATACTTTCAATAAATGTTAATAAATCTGCTGAGAGACTGTTAATCTGCTGTTTCAGTTGATTAATTTCCTCAGATCTATCTACAGTTACTTTGTTTTCCATATCGTCTACTTGTTTCTTAAGGCAGATGTTTTTTTTCTAGAAGTTTTGTGTTATTCAAACTTTCAACAAATTGTTTTTTTAATATCATATACTGTTTTAAAATAGCATATGAATCTTCTAACATTTCTAAATACGCATCTTGAAGATCATTAAAGTTAGAGATTACCTCATCATCACATTTTGACTCAGCTACCAAGCATATATTTGCTTGTTCTAATCTTTCTGAGTCGGATTCAGATTTAGATGAATCTAGATCTTCCCATGTTGTCATCATGCTCTTTTTATTTTCTTTACTTTTCTTCTGTTTTCTTTTAAGCAGCGGGCATTCAGACTTGTAATGTCCTGGTTTATTGCACTCATAGCAGACGATAAAACTTTTCTTATTCTTTGAATCATCTTTGCTATTCTTCTTAAAAGAGAAGTCTTTATTTCCCCTTGATTTCTTTTTCCACATCCTTCTAATCTTTCTTGAAATGAAGGATGGTTCATCATCATCTTCACTTGAATCTTGATCAGATTTACTATCATCATCTTTTTTTATTTCTTCATTCTTTAATGCTTTTGAAGATGTGCTTCTATTTTTCTGAATCTTCTTATTTTTCTAACCAGCCTTTAATGCGATAGATTTATCTCTTCTAGGTTTATCTTCTTCATCAAACTCTACTTCATGAATTTTCAGTGAACCAAGCAATTCATCTAGCTTCAACTTACTTAAATCCTTGACTTCTTGTATTGTTGTTACTTTGGGTCTCCATCTTTTTGGAAGACTTTTGAGAATCTTTTTGTCTTGAATTTTGTAAATTCTCTCCATAGCTTTAAGTTCGTTAACAATTGTTTGGAATCGTTCGAACATCTAATCGATAGTCTCACCAGCTTTCATCTTGAATAGCTCATACTGATAAACAAGAATACTAATCTTGGACTCTTTGACTTGATTTATGCCTTCATGTGCAATGGCTAATGTGTCCCACATTTCCTTTGCAGATTCACATCTATGAACCTTATCATATTCACTTCTGCTTAGAGTATAACTTAAAAAGAACTTAACATTTGAGTTTAACTAAAAACGAGCTTTCTGATCAATCGTCCATTAGTCACGAGAAATACTATTCCCTTCATTGTCTGTTGGTGTGTATGGTCCATTTTCAATAATATCCGAAAGATCAATATGTGTGGATTCTATAAAGAGCCGCATCCTGTCCTTCCAATAATGATAGTCTTCACTATTGAATGCAGGAGATCTTGCGACTGAGGCACCTTCAGCTATAAAAGCATGTGATTCAGCTATGGATCTTTGTCCTCACTTTGTAACAGTGTTTCTTGGAAACCAGAATCTGATACCAACTGTAGTAAATTACTTGTTAATATAGAAATCACGTAAGATATATAGAATACGTAAGAAGGGGGGTTGAAATGTGTTAAATCTTCAAAGATATTAATCTTTAAAAATTTCTTGAATTTCTTTGCAAATTCAGATGATCACAAAACAATTCTTTTAAGTCAATGAGTAATGCAATCACAAAAATTATTATCTACTCTTCTAACAATAAGAAAATTAAAAGATAAGGGTTATAAAATAGACGCCGCGATTTTATACTAGTTCACCCTTAATCTTGGGCAACGTCCAGTCCTCAGAGTTTGTCTGAGATTTCACTATACTCTTCAACTTTACAAGTATTCTTTCTACACTTGGAGAGCCTCTTTAGGTCTCTCTCACGAAGCATTCTTTATCTGCTTTCTTAACCTCTCCAGGCTCTAGCCTTTCTTCTCTTGGCAAGATATTGTTTGAACTTCACGTTACAGATGTGTTTGCTCTCTTTGTTTTGAACTTGAATATAGAGTTTCTTTACGTATTGTACAATCGAATTTTTTTCCCTTGTATTGTATCTCGTTGTAAAAATGTTATTTTTTTGTTTACGACTATACCTAGTATTTATAGCCTAAAAATTTAACTGTCTTCTTGAGAAACTACTTCTTGAATCTTCTAGAAATCATTATTAGTTGAGTCTTGTAACTAACTTCAACTAACTAATTGACTAACGTTCTAGAACCTTTTTCATTTGCATTGTCTGGTGTTGCGCTTTCGTCTAGTGCCACGCTTTCATCTGGTCTATCTAAGACGCTTTGATGTAATCAACTTTTAAGTATCTTCTTGAGTTGACCTTCTGTATCTTCTTATGTTGACCTTCTGTATCTTCTTATGCTGATCGTCTTGAATTTGAAGTATCGTCTAGGTTTGACCATGTATCTTCTAGGGTTGACTAAGACGATTTATGTCACTTACATTTTTCTGAACACTTAACAAACTTATCAAAATAGTTCATATATTTCTAAGATTATTATTATTTGATTGTCATCAAAATCAATAGTGAAGTGAAGCCTTCTTGACTTAACAAAGGTGTGATCACACGTTATGTAATTCACGTTAAGGTAGCAATCATCTTAAATTTAGAATACTAAAACTCCAAAGGTGAGATCACTCCTTATGTGATTTAACTCTTTGGAATATAACCCTTCAAACTCCATAATACTTAACATTCATAAAGCAAGATCACACCTTGTAGATGTTAGTAATATATTTTATTTTAAAGAATTTATTATTTTTTAAATAAATAATAAAATAAAAAGATTATTTAAATAAATAAAAATAAAATTTTAGATTTTTAATAATATTATTATTAAAAAAACCTTTTTTTCAGGTTTTGTCTCTTTACCTCTAGTCTATCATCACACTTATCTCCTACGTACAAGCAATCATAAGCAACACACCACATTCAAGCTGTAGACAATCCCAGTAGCATATAGTCCCAACATTATTCAAGCACTACTCCATAACCCCAAGCTATCATATTCACCTAATTCAACATTGGCCACACTATGAACCAAGCAGTCTACAGTTGTAACTCCATTACTGGGCCATAATGCATCAGCCACAAGCATCTCCAGCTCCCTACATCAACTAGACTAGTCATCTAACTCCATAACAAGTTCACCAGGCAACATTCCTCCATCTAGCAGGTGTTCCATACACCACCTGTCCCAACCACACATTAGCTCACAAATCATTGTAAAGATGTTTAATTCATTATTAGTTTTTCATGCTTTTTTTGGTATTGGATTTTCTACTTTTAATTTATTTATTATCTTGATTCATCTTAGTTGTTAATTAATTACTTAGATTACATCTAGGATTAGTTTTTATTATTTATAGTTGTCGAAGTTATGAGACACATAAAAGGCATCAATAGGACATTGAAAAGAGTTAAATCTATGACAAATCCAATTGACAAATCTTCATATCCATCTACAACATAGTGCATTGCATTCTAAATGCTCATAACTCAAGGGAGTATTCTATTATGTGATTTATTTTATGTTGACTAATTTTGTCGATTGTGAGTATCTTATGCATACATTAGGGATAATGTATGATTTAGGTGTGTGGGAGAGTTATGATTGGATAAATCTTTATCTTTCTTTAGTGACATCTATGATTTATGTTTGAACTTGTGAATACTATAATACTTATATTGATTATTAGTTACGGCAACCTTAAAATTTTTCGATTATTGTTTAAAAATAATTCCTAAGTTAGGATACATTTTTGGTTTAAGTTACCATACACGAGAGAGATAAGCATGATTACCTTTTTTCATTAAATTAAGTAAAGTATCTAATTAGTTTTATTAAATGAAAATGTGCAAGACTTGACATATTTTGACACCTATGTGAGCTTTTGAGCAATTTATCATATTTGTGCTCACAATCTTTTCTTTTTGGAGTGTTGTCAAACATGACTTGTTTATGCTAGAACTTGCTTTTGAATATATTTTGGGACCACATTATTGGTGAATTTATGCATGGAGATGATAGGGGTATTTAGGATGACGATTTTTAACCTAGAAAAGTATACCTTAATTTTTACATTTATAGAACTAATTTGAGTCTTAACCTTTTCTTTTATTGAATAACAATCTTGTTACAAGTCATTTTTACCCTTCTTTTATTGATGTCTTTAATTTTGGACCCCTAAATTGAAGGAATTGTATAAAGCTTAATTACATAATATTTTAACTATTTCCATCAAAAATAAATTCATTGATTCAAGTTACATTATTCTGATTTTTCTAGTTTCTATAGAATGAGGGGGAAGTATAGTAAAAAGTTTTTTTTATAAAGAAATCTCCTCTTTGATATTTCTTGCTTAAAGGAAAAAAAGATGAGGTGATTGAAAGGATTTTATTTGAATTAGGTAAGTTTGAACTGATTTTAGTTCAGACTTGTGTGGATAAGTTTGCATGATTTCCTTCAATTTGTTTAACCTAAAAACTTCTTTTTATCATACCTTTACCTAAGCCACATTACAACCTTATTAAGTCTCTTTGATTTATTCATTAAGTACATTTTTGTTAGTGGTGGAGGTATGATTCATAAGCAAGCTTATAAAAATAACCCGCTATGCATTGATTTGAGAGCTTAATGAACCTTAAACAGTTCGAGTGTATAGAGTGAAATCCATAAGAGAGTGTCCAGTCTTATTTCATTTGATTTTAATGGAATTAATGAAAAGTCATGTTTTTTATTCTAAAAATGTGTCCAATGAGTGCTTGTTCTTAATTGTTATTTTATCTTAAACCTTTAATGTATATTAGCTTTTGGGATATTTTTGGATAACATGAAAGAAGATGACAGGTTATTATGAGGATGGTTGATATACTGAATTGTTATATGCTTCAAGACAAGAATGAGTCAAGTGTGGGAGAATTTGATAACACATGATTTAGTTATGTTAATTGGACTTATCTCTTTTATTTTGAATTGATTGTGGTGCTTAAATGGTGAAATTAATATTTATTTTGTGTTTAGGAGGTGACAAGTGGAGATTGCATCAAATTATAGCATTATTTGTTAAACTCACAAATTTTGAAAAAAGTTGACAAATTGCTGCAGTGGATAAGGCAAGATCATGCTTAAAGCCAAATTCACCTAGGAGTTTCAATTCAATTAGAAAATTTATTCTCGTCCCTATTATGTAGGGATTTGGGTTTGTTTAGAAGTGAATCTATGTAAGATAGAGGAAAGTTAGGTTTTGAGTAGGAAGAGGGGAGGAAAACATGATATATACCTTCTCTTTCCTTTTCTTTGTGTTTTCTCTTCATCTTTCATCTTTTTCTCTATTTCTGGTGTTGGAGATAAAGCCATGTGTGGGTAATCCAAATATTCTAATTTAAGGGCATTCAAAACTCTACTTGTAAACTTGTGAGGTTTTATTCTAAGCCTAAGTTTTATTTCAATTTAAGTATTTCTTGTTTTGTGTTCTTATATTTCATGAGTGATCAATATTGATTAACTTGACAAATTATTCTGATGCTGATTATCTTAAAGCTATCCATGAATTTAGTGATCTGTAATTGTCATGAAGTATTGGTATAAGTAGCAAACATGTTATTTATAAATTTACATATTTAACTTATAAGAAAACTAAATTGAATTGTTGTAGCTATCTTAATTATTTAATTTAGGGTTTAGTCTTTTCTATTAAGCTTACTGTTATCATTTAATTGATATGAAATATTATCATACCCAATCAATTTATGGTCAGTTTTGGATTTGAATGTTAGGTTTGAACCAATTAATTTAGGAAAATTTGAAATTTATTATGGCTATTCTAATAGATTCAGACTAACAACTTAAATTGTGAAAATTATTCTTTTTAGACCAATGCTCAAAGCTACAATGATCTTTTCCTTGAATCTGGGTAAAATATCATTAGATTTCTCACTTTAATGCTTAGTTGATTTATTTTGATTCCTTATTAAATTTAGTTTATTAGTCAATTAATCATAAACCCCACCAATTTATTTTATCTATTGAAATTAAGAAACTAGTGTTCAGTTCTTTTGGAATTCGACTTAGTACCACAACTATTATAAGAGTTTAATTAATCATAATTAACTTTAAGGACTTCGACAATTCGATCACTAAGTTGAAAAACTTTACAAAACTTGCTTAGGAGCTTCTTACTCGAAGTTCTCAACAAGTCTCAAGAAGTTATCATTTTTCTCTTATATATGATTAAATGTACCTGAATTTGAAAAATGAGTTACAAATGATGTTTTTATATAAATTTATAAAAACATAGAAACCATTTCAAGCCATTGTTATGTATGATCCATCCAAGTATGTCTATGGTATAATCAGATTGTTTCATGACCTAAGTTAACAACATTTCAAGTCACTGTATAATAAACCTTACATATTTACATATTTTCTCCTCCTTTTCGAAGTTAAAACCTTCGTGCACCTTCAAACTTAGTACGAATTATTTGCACCATCATCTTTCATCTCCTATATAAATCTAGCTCATCTTCAAAGATTTATATTAATATGTACCAATAAATGCCAATACTCACTTGAGGTTTTGTCAACATTGCTTATTTACCTTGCCTAGACACAAGTCTTTGCTTTGTTCTCTCGTCAACATATCATATTCACGTCAACATAAATATCAAATATTGACCAAGACTAACCAATGGTTACACAATTATGTTATTTTGACTCAAGGATGTAACAACAATCTTGTTTCAATATTGTATCTTTGGTATTTACTATAAGTGATTAAAGTGATCGATTTCGAATAAAATAGTTAGAAGAAATGTAATGAAACATAGATGTTTAATTTTTCTTATTTTTAATAGTAATTGCGTGTTCATTGCCATATTATACTTAAAGAAATTTTACTTAGTGAAGACAATGGATTGGGATATGCTTGGCTCTATAAGACTACAGCTTGAGCTAAATTTTAATTACAATTCTGAATTTGATTCGAAGTTTGATTGAACATTAGAAAAGCAGACTTAAGTATAATTGAGCTTCGAGAAGGTCTAAAAAGTTTGTGTTCAATTGAATTATATTTAAAAAGACTAAATTTGTCAAATGAGAAGAACAAAAGATCATGTTCAAAATAATTAGATTAGGTATAATTGACCTGAAACCTGATTTGAACCTAAATTTTTATTTGTATTATGTATAAAATTGAACTAGAAATTTTTTTGATTAAATTATATGTTATCTATTGACTTCAAATTAAACTGAACTTTTTTACTATTCTTAATCTCATCGTTAATGTAGAAAAGTTGTTAAAAATGGCAATCAAAGGTGAAAAAAACAATATATACTCCTCAGGAAGATATGTAAATACTTAAAGCCATATAAAGAAGAATCATGATATCTACATGCATATATATTATATACGTAATAGCAAGCTTAACCTTGTGCAAGGGTAGAAAGGGGCCTAGGCTAGCTCATAGGGGCTAATCACTGAAAAAGTTGGAAACTGAAAAGCCAGATAATTCAGTCATCCTTTATAATTTGATGAAATCAAATGTAAGTGTATTTCGAGTAATTTAATTAAGCGCCGTTTGGATCAACTTTTGAAGAGTTTAAAAGTACTTTTGTCTACTGTAAACTTTATTTTGAAAAAAAATAGGTATTTAATTGAACCCTCTAAAAATACTTTTGAAATAGAAACAGCTTTTTTAAGAACTTAAATACAATTTTTTTAAAAACTAAAATTTAAAACCTTTTTAAAAAAGCTTCAATTTCAACTTATACGGAAGCTATTTTTTAATGCAAGTTCCGTCACTTACTTAAATAACAGTGGAAAATCTTTATACATTCTGTTCTCCTTGGGTCACGTAAACAAAACTAGTCCCCAAACTGTGCTTTTCTCGTCTAAAGAACAGAGTCATTTTCTCTCTGTTTCTTCTCTCCCAAACAGTACCCAGAAGTCCAGCATGTTGGACGAGGA
>JANVCL010000212.1:23052050-23069114 GCA_026546855.1 Erythroxylum incrassatum | reverse complement strand
TAAATCATGTCTAATCACCTCTAAGGCATTAGAACACATTTAATTCAACCACCATGGTCATATCCATCCAATGGACTCGGTTTCACACACTTAAAAGTTTACACGTCATAAATCTCCAAGATTTCACATACCGATGAACTTTAAGTTCATGTAAGGGCATATAACAATATAAATCATTACATATATATCCAAAGAACTTAAATACATATTTGAACTTATACATAACCATATATATATAAATATACAGTAGCATCTTTAAGTACTGACCAATACAAAAGGGCTCAAAGAGTTCGGTGTTACAGCTTAAGTACTATTGACAATTCAGTGGTTTCAGGAAGATTTGATCATCTAGCTCAGACTTGTTTTAAATTGGTTACTGGAATAAAGAACTATATTATTTATGTTTATTGTAACAAGCATTTGAAGGTAGGGGAATCACCAGATTAAAGAAACATTTAACTGAGATCAAAGGTGAAGTAGAGCCTTGTAAAAAAGTGAGTCATTACGTGAAATGATAAATGAAGACTTTACTTGAAGAGTATCAACATAAAAAAAATAGAAAACAAAGGTTAAACTATGAAATTGGTTTTGAAAGTTCCTTTTTCTAAAGGTTAGGGATGTTGAAGGTGGTGGTATTCCTACCTATCAAGAAAGGAATGTTGCATATGATGTGAAGAGAAGAATATGACATATGTCTAAATTTTTTTCACCATGAACAACTTCTAAAGATCAGCCTTTAATCTGTAGTGCCTTATAATCTAAAAAAGTGGCTAAGAATGTGGACATGATAACGGCTAGATGGTGGTATGATTCAAGTGTATTATTTTATGTTGCCCAGTCTTATTATTACTAGCCTATAATGGATGCATTGCCTCTTACAATCTAAGATATAAGCTCCTCTAATTGATGATTGTAGAGGTAAACTTCTATATAGCTCTGTTTATGAAATAAAAAGTTATTTGGATGAAAGAAGAATGACTTAGGCAAGTTATAGATGTTCAATCATGTGTGGTGGATGGTCAAATAGAAGAAACGAATCCATTAACAAACGAAATTGTGAATGAAGTTGGGCTAAAAAACATTGTTCAATTCATTACTAACAATGATTCTATTTACAAAACAACTGGAAAAAGATTGCAAAGCAGGTATAATTCTTTTTATTGGACTCCTTGTGCAACATATTACATTGACCTTATGTTGGAAAATATAAGAGATGTTAGATATTTTCCTATCATTAATGAGACTGTGCAAAAAGCAAAGAAATTGACTAAGTTTATTTATAATCATACATGAGTCATAAATTTATCGAGGAAGGATTTTACCAATCGTAAGAATTTGTGTCATTCTGCTATAACAAGGTTGGCAACTAATTTCTTATCACTTCATTATTTTGTTCTCATGAATAAGGAGTTGAGACAAATGTTTACAAGTGATAAATGGGTCGCATCATAATATATCAGGTCTAATGTTAGAGCTGAGGTTTCTAGAATTATACTTGAAGATCAAAGATTTTGGTCCTAGTGTCAATTTGTAATTCGAGTTTGTGAGTCTTTAGTGAGAGTATTTCATCTAGCTGATAGTGATGAGAAGGCAATAATAGGTTTTTTTAATGATGTTATGGAGAGAGTCAAGGAAGAAATCAAGGCCAATTTGAAAATTATGTCTTCTTTGTATACACCTTATCTTTCAATCATTAATAAGAAATGAGAAAGACAACTTTACTCTCTGTTGTTTACAGCTGAGGTGTTTTTAAATCCTAGTTTAGACCAAATTTTACAAAGAAAACTGAAGTTAATAGGAGAATGTTATTAACTATTACAAAGATTATTACCTATGAGATGATGCAAAATCCAGAAGCTTCCTTATAAACTTTTATTTGTGAGCTTAGGGGATTTTGCATCATCTCATAGGTAATAATCTAGGTGTGTGTGTGTGTATTCATTCACCTTTGTTACTTGTTGGAAATTAATCATTATTTTATTTTGTTTATAATATTACTTTAATTACTTGGTGAGTCTAATTCAAAATCGGTGTTCCAGAATTGCAAAGATTTGCAATTCAAAATTTGAGTCAATATGTGAGTTCAACAGGGTATGAAAAGAATTGGCGCACAATTGAATTCATCTATTCCAAAAAAAAAAAGAATAGATTAGAATACAAAAGATTGAACGACTTGGTCTTTGTTTGATATAATTTAAAGCTTTGAAAAAAGTATGTTATTATCATTGTTAATTTGAATATAATTTCTTGTAATTTATTAATAATTTAACTTTATTTGCTTACTAGAACTCTTAATAGAACAAGTAGTTCTATAGATCCAATTTACCTTAACCATATCAATCCTTTGGTGGATTGGGTTTTTAAGGAACCAAGTTTGATAGACAAAAGTGACTTGGAAGTTAATCTTGAACAAGAAATATTAACATGTCATTTGGTGCATTGAATTTAAATGATGGAGATGACGTGACTCCTCTCGTTGATGAGGATTTTGTATTAAATGAGAATTATGGTCAATACGATTTGAGTGAATATTCAATTAAATGAAGTTTTAAGTTTTTATTTATCCCCTTCTTCTATTTTTACTTACATATGATGTATATGTTAAATTATATATATGTAATATAAATATAATAGTAAATGTTTTTGTTTCAAGTTTCATTTTTAGTTGGTTATTTCTTCGACAAAAACTCACTTAAAGAGTTATATATATTTATTATTATTATTATTTGGTGTTTTGATGTAATATTATTTATTATATGATAAATTTTTAGCATTTTAAGTACTTGTATTTTCTTAATTTTATATTTGTATGATCTTTTTTATATCAATTGTGATTATTATTTAAATATTTGAAAAGTAATATTAATATAAATTAATAGATTTTTATTATTTTAAATTTCTATTATTTTAACTTCAGAAAACAAGGTTGACGTGAAATTATAAATTATATAGTACAATATATAGATGGACTATTTTACAATTTTAAAAAATTTTAGTTACTATTTTATATATTAAAAATACATAAAACAGTACCTATGTATTACAATATATAGAATGACTATTTTGTAATTTTAAAAAAATTTAAGAACTATTTTATAATTTAAAATAATATTTAATATTAACCAGTATCAGTACAGTACTGTATTAAATTCAAATAAAAATATTTAAAAAATTTAAAATTAAGAGGGGAAAAAAAAAAGGACACAGGAATACAGGATACCTGAAGCGTATCCAAAAGCCGGGTCCCGGCTCCTCCAAGTTGGTACGTAGGTACATATACGTACCTTTACTCAAAAGGGGCCGAAGTTGACCCAGACTCGTTTCTCTCTGCATTTTCCTGAGGTAACTGTTCTCTCTCCCACGATTTCTTTTCTGTGTGTTTGTTACAGCGCGGTTCATACGATTCAAATCATTAATCTTAATAATGAAGTTAATTGTGATTTTGCTCTCTCTCCCACTCTCTCTCTAGTGGCCCTTTTATTTTGATCATCATTGCAGCTGCTCTTTTCTTCTGGATTTTCCCGTTTCGCGTTATAGAGTGTTTGACTGCCAAGAAATTATTTTGGGGAAAACAAAGAAAACTTAGGTGTCCTTCTGGAACCCGAATAGTTACTGCCTTTCTATTGCCGGAATATGTTTTTATTATGGAGAGTCTAATGATGACAAAGATTGTGTATGTTCGAAGAAATTCTGTAATTTTTGTCTGAATGGCGAATATTGTCTTAGTCACCACTGGGATTTTTCTTTCTTTTTAAGTTGCCAGAATTTTTGTTTGAATGATGATAATTAAAGTTTTCTTTCTTTTGTGGACGAACATCACCGTGCTTTATATATTGAAGGGGCAATCGAGTTGTTGCTTGGAGTTCTTCTAATTTTTTAGGGTTAGATTTTTTCACAGTATCTATAATATTTCTAAAAACTTGACACGATAATATTGATTGTGGTTACGCTGTTTGGAATTGAATGGTATTGAAATAATCATACTTGATTGTGTCGATACTATCTGGAATTTAATGAGGTATTGAAACAATGATATTGACTCTGTTTATATTGTTTGGAATTGATATTGCAGTTGTATTTCTGTATCCAATTCAATGGATCGAGGAAAGAAACCTTGTAATTCAATGGAAAGCAGAAATAATAAGATATACATGGATCTGAAAGATGTTATCAGACTGAATGCCCTTCCTTTCCTTCCTGCCAAATCTCTTTGCCGGTGCACTAGTGTCTGTCGAGACTGGAAACTTCAAATCTCGAGTCCTTTTTTTGCTCATACTCAGTCAAATGCTTTTCATGACATATCTGGCTTCTTTTGTCAAAACAAATCTTCCCAGCTTCCTTCATTCATCTCTCTGGACCCGGCTGCATACGGGCTGCCTGACCCTTCATTAACATTTTTACCAGAACCAGTTGATATCAGGTGTTCTTCTAATGGGTTGCTTTGCTGCCAGGGTTGCACTGAATCCAAGGCCTATTATATTTGCAATCCTGTTACCCGGAAGTGGAAGAAACTCCCCAAACCTAATGCCGATCATGGATCGAACCCCGCTCTTGTGCTTGTGTTTGAGCCTTCAGTGCTAAGTTTTGTGGCTGAATACAAGCTGATTTGTGCTTTCCCTTCTGAGCTTGATGGCTATGAATTTGAGATATACTCTTCTGCGGAAGGATCTTGGAGAATTTCACCTGAAATTATTTTTGGTAACCGGGAAATGGTGCCAACTTCAGGTGTTCATGTTGGTGGCATTATTTATTGGCTCTCTCGCTGTAGTGGGATTGTTGCTTTTGATCTTAAAAACGAACGGACAAGGCTCCTATATGGCTATGCCCTTGGTGCTTTGGGTGAGGTGAATGGAAAGCTTTATTCTGCTTCATTACACGGTTCAAAATTGACTGTTGTGGAGCTGTGTAATTCTTTCACAAACACAATGCAAATGCATAGCAAACAAAAATCGTGGAATATGAAAGTGGAAATAACTTTGACGGGTCCATTGCTTGATCAAGGTAGTAATGTCGTGTTTGTAGGCGGAAATCTGGTGTTGATTCGATCGGGGAAAAGACTAGTTTCAGTTGACATGAAAACTCAGACTACCACAGTTTTAACTGCTGAACTTGATTACTCTTCTAGAGTGATCCATTATGTGAATAGTCTTGTGGAGATATAATCATCCGAAATCGCAGTGGTGTTCTTTTTCTCGCAACTTACTAGCTATAAAATTTGACATTTGTCATGAGATGTTCAGGGTTCAGACTTGGAACTCTAGCTTTAGGTCTTAAACTTTTAATATTTGAATGATTCTTTTTATATGGTAACTATATTTGCTTGATCTTCTTGATTGCTACTATATACATGCATGATATTCTTGGTTTCTTTGTGGATATTATAACCATTGTTCATGAATGTACGGATTAACCAGTTCCAAGTGGGAAGTCTGGGATCACAAGCTTGATTTGTGTGCGATGTTTCTGGGAATTTTGGCCCTTAAAGTACTATCAGTTTGTAATTTCGCATGAAGATCGTCTCCATTGCGCTTCTGTTTTGGGGCTTGGGCATCAGATCAACACAAACTGCTTGTTTTCGGCACCAGGAGGGGATAGCCCGATTCAAGTACCTCCTAGGCTTGGTAACGACTCGAAGTCACATAAGATGAAAATGGAAACAGTTTATTAACCACATCCACTAGGAACCGAGACTGATAGTTCTTGTAATTTGCAACTATCTCATCCATTATTATCTAATCAAATTTCAATAGTTACTAGTAATATAAGTCTACTGTCAAGTTATGATAGACGTTTAGATGATTTCTATTCTGGTATGAACCTTTTTATGATTTGCTTTTAGTCACTGCAGATTAAGAGTTGTGATCTAAAGCCCGCTGCATTCGTCAGAAGAATATTTAACTGGCATCAGGCAGGAATATGCAGAATCTGCAGCGGTACAGATAAGTATAAACCACGGAAATCATTCAGTTTAACTCAAATCATTACCAAATCTGGATCCAATAATTTGTTTTCAAATTTAAAATTTAATTTGACGTGAAAAAAAAGAAGAAGCTCCACACCAGACCAAAACAATTCTACTTCGGGTATGCAAGTCTAGATTGAACGTTTCAATCCATATCACTTTCTGACGAGTCAAAAGAAGAGTAGCCATTCATGATTTTTCGGTTGTTAAAATTTCTGGTAAGCATGCTTCTCCATTCAGGAAACAGAGCTCTTCAGATTGTTATCCTCTTACAATATAGTCATAGTAACTATTTTATTCTTGTGATCAGATTCAGAATGTTCACCACGTAATTATACGATTACCATTCTACATCTTCCCCCAGCTGCTGATTGGACACATAAATGTTTTAAAGATAGTAATCAAATCTAATTTTCTGCATCATGATTTTTCATGCAGAGTAGGAATTGCAAGCACCAAATAGAACGATGATGGATTCAACACTTTCTTTGATCTCCATATCTGAAATATTGGAAGTCAGACTATCTTCTGTGGGAGCTACGAATATGACAGGAGTTAATGCCGGAGATATTATCGAAGTCAACAATTTTCTGAAAGGAAAATAACTAGAGGCTGCCATCAATCTAAGTAGAAAAAAATAGGAATGCACAGCCATGAAATGGTAAAAGCAATGACCAACTCAATCTAGGAGATAAAGAGTGAGAAAGAAAAAGAGAGTAGCTGAGAGAGAGGCAGACCCTCCTTTGTAGGTCACAGAGAATGGATACAGGTCACTCTGTACGACGGAAATGCTTTTCCTTTTCACTGAAGTGCCTGGTTTCTTTCCCTTTCACGCTTATCACCATCGAGATCCTTTAACGCTCTCTCTGCATCATCGCCCACTTCGCACCACAAGACGCTCCAGGCTTAAACATCGACAGAGAATGATGGAGAGATCAGGAATTTATTCCTAGTCACTCAACCGAAAGCAAAACATGCCATGTTTCTGTAACTTTGTACTACTAGTGATCAATTCCAAGCCATTAGCCATGACAGGACTTGTTCAATTGCTTTGGTTTTTGCTTGGGGGCTCCTAAGACCTTGAGACGAGCAGTTCGGGCAGAAGTGGAGTTTCCAACGTGACTCTGACACAATTAGCTTTGTTTTTCGCCAGAAAGTTATTCATCTAGATAAAGAAACATGTCTTCAAATTGGTTGACTTCTCCAGATTCAGTATATCCACCTTCACCAACTGCACCACCACCATCAAACTTATCATCATCATCACCACCACCTCAAAGTACAAAATCTCCACCTTCACCAACCGCACCATCAAGTTCCCCATCATTGAGATTGATTTCACCTTCAGGTTCTTCAGCTTCTTCACCTGTGCCTTCCGTTGGCAATAGAAGTAATGACACTTCCTCATCCTCACCTGCATCAGCACCCAAATCATCTTCTTCATCAAATTCTACTCCGGGTGATTCTACCCGCGCTAATTCATCATCAAAATCATCAGGAAGCAGTGGCTCATCTATAAATCGTGATACCATTATTGGCGTGGCAATTGTAGTTGGGGTGTTGATCATCATTGTGGTCATCGTTTGTGTGATATGTTGCAAGATGAAGGGAAGAAAGAAGCAGACCATTCCTTACTACGCAGATTACTCTCCTAAAGGTATAAAATTAATAGATAAATTCTCAGATTAAGACAAAGCAATTAGGCTCATAATTCACTTAAAATTGCAGTCAACAACTGCAACCGCAACCTTTTTAATGTGAGCAACAGTCTACAATTGCACCATGTCCCGTAACATGCTATTTAACATATTGCTTCCACTTAGGGTACGAACAATCATTTCAAGATAAAGTTTACGATAATTCTGTTTCATGGTTAGTCCCAGGTCGTCAGAAATATTACAACTCGCCGAAGCCAGATTGGCACATGAGTCCCCCAGCTCCGACAGATCATGTTGTCAAGATGTCAGCAACACCGTCAGGTCCTGGACGTCGTGGACCGTCTCCAGTTCCGGGAGTTATGAACAGCGGAGATATGAGTTCCACCTACTCAGGACCGCCGCGTCCAGCACTGCCACCTCCATCACCAAACATTGCTCTGGGGTTCAACAAAAGCACGTTTTCGTACGACGAACTGGCATTAGCTACAAATGGATTCTCGGACGCCAATCTGTTGGGTCAAGGCGGGTTTGGTTATGTGCACAAGGGTGTTTTGCCTAATGGAAAAGAGACAGCAGTGAAGAGCCTCAAGTCAGGGAGTGGACAGGGAGAGAGAGAGTTTCAGGCAGAAGTTGAGATCATTAGCCGTGTCCACCATCGATATCTTGTGTCTCTTGAAGGCTATTGTATTGCTTCAGGGCAGCGAATGTTGGTCTATGAGTTTGTTCCTAATAAGACTCTTGAATATCATCTCCATGGTAATAATTTCAGTTCTCTGTTCATTATGTGTTATCTTTAACAAAAATGTATTGGAGTACATTGTAATTTGAATTATGAACAACGTCCAACGATGTTGGTCATTTTTAGCCAGTCTAGTATAAACCTTCATTTGATGAAGAAGATGTTCGAAGCCTCTATTACATATGCATCGATTAAGCATCATAAAATTTTCTTCTGTCAATCTCAAATTTTCAATTGAGTTATATGATAATAATTTGTCGATCGCAGGAAAGGGTCTTTCAGTCATGGATTGGCCAACCAGACTCCGTTTTGCATTGGGTTCCGCCAAGGGACTTGCTTACCTTCACGAAGATTGTAAACGAACTCTCTCTCATACACAGACACAAGCAGCACTTCTGAATAATGTATATTGCTCACATTGGATTACTAATTGTATGCAGGCCATCCTCGGATCATCCATCGTGACATCAAGTCTGCTAATATTCTCCTCGACTTCAACTTTGAGGCCATGGTATCTGCGTTTTCCCATGTCACAAGTTCTTCAACCTATAGCTTGCATTCCTTCCTTAGTGCTCCAAATCTAATGTTTTTTTTTATTATCACGTTGCTGATTTTGGATTGGCCAAGCTGTCTTCTGATAATTACACTCATGTGTCTACCCGTGTTATGGGGACATTTGGGTAAGCCACATCGCATTAATGCTTATGACTTTGTTGGATTTGAAGCCAATCCCATGTCATAAAATTCCAAGGCAAAATTTGAGGCATCTTTAGGATAATCACACTTGTTTGAAGTACAGAGTGAACATAAGATGGCTTCGGCCCTAGAATGCAGAAGAGCCAGGAGCTCGAGAAAATGATCCAAAACCTTCTCTTGAAAGTTGAAACCCCAAATTTTGAACCTTCGGATTAGTACATTGGGTGTCAATATGATTCTTTATACTACACTTCTGAAGTAATCATCTAATGTATCGAGTTATACGAGTGGTGCGGGCATACATATTCCTATACATAAAACTAAAAGAAGAGTTTTGTTAAGCGTGGGTGTGGAGAAGAGGAAGAAGAGTCGTGTAATACTTTCATGTTTCTAGGCAGCACATTTGTTCTTCAATTGAAGCAATTTCTCTGACTGACTGATTTCATTTCATGGCGTTGAGGCAGGTACTTGGCTCCAGAATATGCATCAAGCGGTAAGCTGACAGAGAAATCTGATGTTTTCTCATTCGGAGTCATGCTCTTGGAGATCATAACTGGAAAAAGACCCGTTGATCCTTCAAATTCAGCCGACGATTGCTTGGTTGATTGGGCATGCAATTTTATTGTATATTAGAGCCAACATGTTTTCCTGTAACATTTTAAGCATTGTGGCATGCATTGAACAGGCTCGACCACTTCTCACTCGAGCTTTAGATGAAGGCACCTACAATGGATTGGTCGATTTTCGCCTGGAAAATAACTTCAATCGTCAGGAGATGCAACGCATGGTAGCGTGTTCTGCCTCCAGCATTCGCCATTCTGCAAAAAGACGGCCCAAGATGAGTCAGGCAAGAAGCTAACTTCTTTTTCCTCCACCAGAATTTGTTAACTATTTGATATGAAAATTTGCTACGCAAAACAGATAGTGCGTGCGTTGGAAGGAGACGTGTCACTTGATGACTTGAAAAACAACGCGTGACGGCTCTATGTTCAACGTTTCAGCTTCAACTCCTGAATATGATCAAAGTTGACACAAGATCCTTCAAGAACTGATTCGTGAGCAGTCGACACTTTGCCAATCAAGAACAGCAACCTTCGCAATTAGACATCCAGATCCACGCGTAGGGTTTAGGATAATTGTTGTTAGACTTCTCACCCACCAAGAATGGCTCTGATTTTCTCTTCTTTTTTTTTTTACTAGATGTCCTAGGAGAGTCTCAATTTTAAGAAGGTACTTTTAAGTCATTCACACCTAAACTAATTCTCGTTCAAACCGAATAGGTCTCTTATAGAAAATAAAATTCTGACCTCAAATTTTAAATAGCTACATACATGAGAATAGTTTAATCCTATAATTTTACTTAGATCAAAAAAGTTCCTTACCAACTCACCTGTCCTGGGACCCTAAGCATGTAGGACCGTTCTTTTTTTTTTTTGGAAAGGATATGCATTTACTGAAGAGACTCAACGTCACAGCGGACAGTGTTAAGCAAAAAAGCTGGTGGGTTATCCCATCTAGTTCTATGGGGATAACCAGGAGCTGCGCTATTAACAAGTCTAGGAACCCATGTAAGCGAACAAGAGTGAAAACGACCAAAAAGAAATTGACAGTCCTCCAAAATGGCACCCAATTCATTGATGCCCGGATGGGCACCGTGGAAACGCTGCACGAGCTGGAGGCAGTCCGTTTCCACCTCCACGGAGGTAAAATACAACTGCAGTACTGACAAAACCTTACAGGCAATGTGATCCGATATGAGATACTTTTTCACTTCATTAGTGTACCTAAGAATAAATATTTATGGATTTTGGATTCAAATTTGTGGTTTTTGTGTGTGTTATACATCACATATACAATGCTCCCAAATAAATAAAAGATTAGAGTAATCCATTGACTTCCTAATCGACTTCTCTATCAGCTTCTTCAAATCAATTGCATTTGATAAAATGTAATTTACCATGTAACAAGTAGTATTGACTGTTTTTTTTTTCTAGAAAGCCTTTTCAAGGCTTGTAAGTCTTAAAAAAATGCTCTTGTTCTTCATGGTATTGTCTATTCATCCACCTTACTACTTTGTTTCTTGTGGAATGTATGCAACGATAAATTATCTTCAAATGCCTTCTTGCTTACATAATGCATCAAATTTAATGTCATTATATTCTCCTCCTTTATCCAGTCTTAAGAATTTGATCTTTTTTTACCACAATTAATTTCAAGATGCTCTTTAAAAACTTTGAAGATTGAGAATACACCTACTTTTCTCTTGATATGATACATTTAGCAACTCATGGAATAATTATCAATGAAAGAGATAAATTACTTTACTCCTCTCAAGAATAGATTTGGTGCTTACCATGCATCGGAGTAAACTGAATCAATAATGCACATACTTCTTGAGTTTGATGTACTAAATTTTATATGGTGTTACTTAGTAATAACACGATGATCACAAAAAGATAGCAACATCATTGTGAGAATTAGAATAACTTTTGTTTTGTAAGGATCTCCATTCATTGTTTAGATATAGGTCTAAGTTCCTAATATCATAACATTAAAGATATTTTGCTTGAGCTACTTAAAATAACTAATGTTTCTATTTATAGTAATATTTCTCCTTTTAACTTGTATAACTTTGCACTATCTTTTCTTCTTTTATAAGTACAAAGCCTCCTCAAATTATCCTTAAAATCTTATTGATATTTTTTATTTTGCACCTAAGATCATTTAGTCGTTATCAAGACAACAATTTTTTTTTCAAGCCCTTCAAATATCATATCTCCTTAAAAGTGCAAATTATAACATCATGCATCCTCAATTTGATGGTTCTAATACCAATAATCTTTAGATGATAATCATCATAATTATTCACAATTCCTCCTAAAACATGCCCATATTGATGGAACCATTTTATTCTATAGGTAGTCTGAAAAGTAATTATTCAATCAAAGATTCATACATCAATTAGTGACTTTCTAATTTTAATGGTCATTGTTGCTTCACAATATGGAGCAATGCTATCATCTGAAGTACGTGTAAAATTTCCTTGAATAATAGAATTTTGCTTATTTGAATTTCAAGACTCCTTTTTCAAGTGAGCTTTCTTGACACACTTATAACATTTTCAATTCTTCTTCCATAACTGTAATTTTAACACTATAAAAGACTAGTAGTTTGTACGAAAATTATTGATTAAGTTGATAATGACTTGATATGTCATTCAATTAGACTTTGAAGTAGAAGTTAGGTATATTCATTAAACTATATTCTATAAATATCTTTCATCTTCAATTTTCCCAACGATAAATTATTCTCATTGAATTTTTCAATATTAATTTTGATTGTCATTACTTCTATTTCGAACTACTTTGAAATAAAAGAAATAACTCTCATTATTTCAAGTTATCAATAATTATACAAGTGAACAGTATCCATTATCGTTAAAGAGTGAATAATATCAAACTTATTTTCTGTTGTAGAAGATCTATATGAGCCAAGAGAATATAGCAGTTAACTTATTAACGTGCCCTTAGTTACGAAGTGAATTATGGCATCTAAAGAGTATAAACTTTCATCCTAAGAAAAATTTTATTGTAGAGTGACTTGACCTTGTGTAACTTTGTGAAATGATATATTATCTCTTTTGTTGTTTTTTAATCTTTACACTAGACAAGACTTTATAAGCTAAAGCAATATAACAATTTGTAATAACATTCTTATTCATTTCATTCCATTTGACGTCATAGGTGAAGTTTGTCAGCCTTTCATTAATAACTGTAAAGAAATTATTTTTTATAGGGATATCTTTCATCTTTACCTTTCACAATAATATATTATTCTCATTAAATTTTTTAATATTAAATTTGATTGTCATTATTTCTGTTTTGAATTACCTTAAGATCAGAGAAATACGTCTTATCATTTCAAGTAAACAATAACTCTATACGTGAGTAGTATCCAATACCTTTAAATAATGAATAATGTCAAACTTATTTTCTTACGCAGAAGATCTACTTATAGTAACAACCACAAAATATGATAAGTAAATATGTACACCATGATATAACTCTAATATCACTTGTTAGAATTATTAGACGGAAAAACTAGGATCACAACTCAATCAAGATTGGAATAAATGACTTATAAAATTTTATTATGAGTAAAAAAGAGTTATAATATAAACAAGTTTCAAATATTAATTTGTAACTTAGAACTTATAAAATTAGTATCTTCACAATTTCAATTCTTAGAGAGTTAAATTTATTTTTAATATATAAACTAAGAAAATGGATATGTATTTATAAGTGAATAAAACTAATTATATTTTAATTAATTATAATTAACAAAATTTCTAATATTTATTCTTATTATAAATTATTTATATTTAGCTAGAAATTTATATATAATAGTTAGATTCTTCTGATGTGAACAGACTAATGTAATCTTACATACCTTCTTTAATGATCTCAAATAACACCTTCTGTCGTATGCATATTCTTTCCCCTCCTAAAGATAATCTTAATTCAACAGTACAATTATATTAATTAAATCATAATGCATCCAAGATTAGATTAACATTGCAGCAGCAGAATATATATGTATGCTTATAATGTTAGGTGAGTCAAAAGACCAAGTAAAATATTATTTGTTTTAATTAGGCTGTAAGCAGATTTTTAAGAAAGCAATTCATTTATTTTTTATTTTACCGTTGTACTTAGCTCTATAAAAGAGCAGCTCTTAATGCAGTAAATGTAGGTGAATAAAGGAAAAAAAAAATAAAAACTGTCTGTTTAGCCTCCCAACGCTTCTTTATTACGTTATTTCTTAGCCTTAGCTTTTCAATAAGTCTTCGTTTGAGTTGCGATAGAGTAGCTTCGACTAGTTTTCATCTAGCTTTAACATATAAATCATATGACCCATTCGGGGATATGATATGCTTCGATAGTTCTATGATGCCCCAAAGGAGATTTGTTCGTCACCAATCACTACTATTTTACTATTGATATCCAAAAAGGAAATATCATTGGAGAACGAATAGAAATTGAATAGAGAATATCAAGATCTTGTGTATGGTGCGATGCAAGTTGGGAAAGCTTTATAGCTAAACTAGATAGGCTAACTTTAATTGTATAATTAAGATTAAGTTAGATTTTTATTATTTATTTATATAAGAATCAAATCTTCTTATGAGAAAAGAATTCAAGTTGGAAAATTATTTTCTCCAAAGTTAATCATGTTGGCTACACTCCATACTTTTTTGGTGAAGGCATGACTTATTTTAAAATGTTTAAAATAAACCTTCAATAAAAAAACTTAACAAGTTAAATTTTCGTTAATTAAGTACTACCTTATTGTTGATGTGAGATTTTTAAATATATAAAAAATGTACTATCTCAATGATGACATGATATTTAATTGATAGAAATTTAACTTTTATTTACATTTTGTCTATTAAAATTGTATTTTGAACGTTTTAAAAATGTTGCATTTCAACTTATTCCAAAATGTTAGGATTAAAGTTTTATTTTAATTAAAAAACCTTGAAAATGAAATTTCTTTACCTTTTTTAAGTTTAAATAATTTTATAATAAAAAATATTGTTTTAATTGAATTGATTCATTAAATTAAAATTAATATCTTTAATTTCAAGTATTTATTATTAGTAATTGAGTAAATTTCAAAATTTACAATCATTTCTTTTAAATTAAGTATTTCCATATTTTATTTATAATATATTTGAAATTATATAATTAAAGTACATAAATTTATATTAAAAATATTCACAGCCGGGAATCTACGTGTAGGACCAACTACATTTGGCGAAGCGTAGTGTGAGCTTTTATGAGTCAAAAGCAGGTGAGTGACTCTTGAAAGTGTATGATAGATGAGCCATTTTTGTGCGTGCTTAAAGAAGTAAAGAAAACTAGGAACATGCAACTTTTTACAAAGGCACGTATATGTAACTATATGCCCTTTCGTTCAAAAATTCAAGCTTTGAGAAAAGGGGAATAATCGATAGTCAAGAATCTTTGTCCACCCCACCAATGCAATTCAATTGGGACTTGGTTAGACTATGGAAAGGAATCGAATCCAATCCTTCCACCAGTTGCCTATTGAAACATCCCACTTGAGTCTTGCTCATCGCATTATGCTTTCTCACTCTACTACTTTCGTTTTCAGGCTTAGGTTGTTGCGTTTGTTTTTTTAATTTCTAAGCAAGTTGCTTAAAGCCACACTAATCATAAAGCTTCTTTGCTTAACGAAGTGGAGCTACTCACTGCAAAGTTCTACTGCTCGTTAACTTTTGTAACAAAATTCCAAAATGCAATACGTTTTAGACATGTTAATCTTCAGAAGTGCAGAATATAAATAAGTAAGTGCAGAATATAAGGCCTAAAAAAATAAGTTCATTTGTGTTATATCTGCACTGCAGAAGACTTACTTCCACTTTGACGAGTCGGTTGGTCCAAAAGCAATAGATTCAACGGTCAGGGATCACTCCTTCTGTTACGCCGAAACGACAAGCCGTTGAACCACTCTCGACAAATAGATGAAAAATAACGGCACAGGACCCCCACCCGTCTACTTCTTCCATTCAGGTTACTCAAAGACATGGTGTACCAAAGCATGTGTGCTGTCTGAGGCAATCTTCATTATATCCTTGTGGCAAAGCTACAAGGGTAGAATAGGGAATTATCGAATAAGTCCAACTTCTTAAAATAATATAATAATAAAAATTTTAAAAAATATTAAATTATAAAATTTTAGTATAATTAACCCGAAAACACGAGCTTCCAATTTAAACAACTGAGCGACAGCTGAGAGTTGAGAGTTGTCGCTATATGTCATGAACATAGACATTGCATGAAAATGGTACGTGGCCATTCAACAACGAGCGGTTCATGTAACCGAATTGGTCTTTGTCATGACTTGGCCATAACTCATTCGTCCCTATATTTTGTTCCTCTTCTGTTATTATCTTCACAATCCGACTAATGTTTTGGCTTTTGCATAGAGTAAATGGGAGAGGGCACGAGTGCATGGGTCTCACGTGCAACGCTCTAACTTGGGGACCCGACTTCTTAATCTTACCAGTTCCGACCTCCCCCCTAGCGCTAAAACGCCTCCTGAAATTGACTCTTCCCCACGTTAACCTGTCCGAGTGCACGCGCGCATCTTTTTGTCCATATGCGTCATGCCCCTCTCCATCTCTTCTCTATAAAACTTTAGTTTAGATACAGTTGTGGATATTTTGTTCGAATTCCCTACGTTTTCAATTGTTTATTGGATACTTGTATCTTTCACCTATGTACAGATTTTGATTCTCACTATATAGTGTATTCTAGCCACAGTTTTCCTTTTCGTTGTGGGTTTTTTCTTCTTGTGTCGGTCATTTTATTTTAATTTCTTCATTTTCCAACTAAAAAAAACCTTCGTAATAAAATTATTTTTTCAAATTATCCTTATTTTCATCACCTTATATTAAGTATTTTGTTAATATTTTTAACAAAAAATTTTCAAATCATACATAAAATTAGAAATGAAATGTGTTTTTAGTTTGAATGATGCTTAAGATTTTTGTAAACATGGAGCAGTTGCCAAATTTTAAAATCATTTCAAGTTAAAGAAGGAAAAAAAAAACTCAACCTTAAGGGGATGTTTGTTTTCATTTTTATTTTTGATTTTTTTGTTTTTAAATTCAGTAAAAAAATCTTGTTTGTTTGATTTTTTAGTTTCTATTTTTGGTTTTGGTTTCTTCCAGTTTTTAAAAATTATGAAAACCATAAAAAGTGGTTTTTGATTTCTGTTTTTGTTTTTTCATAATTTGATTTACTATCATTTAAATATATATTATTTAATTATTTAATTTTTAATAAAATTATGAATAATTTAACTCAAAATTATCTTTATATATTTAATAAATTAAAATTAATTATCAATAAAATTATGAATAATTTAATTTTATTTAATTTTTATAATTAAATTATATATAATTAAATTTAAAATATATA
>JANVCL010000212.1:23033565-23045018 GCA_026546855.1 Erythroxylum incrassatum | reverse complement strand
CATCTCCTTTAACCCCAGCTAAATGCCTTTTCAATCGGGTGATTCCTCCACCTTTCAAATGCTTGTTACAAAACAAGTAAATGGTATGATTCTTTTGACCGGAAACCGCACCAGCGTGAGCCCAAGCTGGATCATTGTATCTTCCTGAACTAGGTTGATCGCGAGTATTTGAACTTCCTTCCATTTATCTATACATAAAAATAAATAACACATAATTTCAATACACAATGACAATATGCATATATATCTTTTATAATATAATTCATTCTGTAATAATCACAAAACTAACGATTTCCAATTTCCAACAATCACAAAACATATATTAACAACTTCCATTTTCAACAACTTCCAATTTCCCACAATCACAAAACATACATCTACGATTTCCGTTTTTGTTAATTTCTAACAATTTCCAATTTTCAATTATCACACACATACATCAACAAATTCCATTTTCAACAAGTTTCAATTTTCTACAATCACAAGACATATATCTTCAATTTTCATTTTTATCAATTTCTAACAATTTTTATTTTCCAACAATCTCAAAACATACATCAACAAATTCCATTTTTGTCAATTTCCAATTCCACACAATCACAAAACATGCATTAACAACTTACTTTTTTTATCAATTTCTAACAATTTCCAATTTCCAACTATCGCAAACATACATCAACAAATTTCATTTCCAACAATTTATAATTTCCAACAATCACAAAACATACATCTACAATTTTCATTTTTTTCAATTTCTAACAATTTCTAATTTCCAACAATCAAGAAACATATGTCAACAACTTCCATTTTTATCAATTTCTAACAATTTTCAATTTCCAACTATCACAAACATACACCAACAAATTCCATTTCCAATTTCCAACAATCACAAAACATACATCTATAATTTCCATTTTTGTCAATTTCCAACAATCAAGAAACATACATCAACAACTTTCATTTTTATCAATTTCTAACAATTTTCAATTTCCAGCTTTCACAAACATACATCAACAAATTTCATTTCCAACAATTTCCAATTTTTAACAATTACAAAACATACATCTATAATTTTCATTATTATCAATTTCTAACAATTTCTAATTATCACAAAACATACACCAACAAATTCTATTTCCAACAAGTTTCAATTTCTCATAATCACAAAACATACATTAACAATTTCCAACTATCACATACATACATCAACAAATTCCATTTTCAACAAGTTCCAATTTCCTACAATCACAAGACATACATCTTCAATTTTCATTTTTATCAATTTCTAACAATTTTCAATTTCCAACAATCTCAAAACATACATCAACAAATTTTATTTTTATCAATTTCCAATTCCACACAATCACAAAACATACATTAACAACTTCCTTTTTTATTAATTTCTAACAATTTTCAATTTTACACAATCACAAAACATACATTAACAACTTCCATTTTAATAATCATCAACAATTTCATTTTATTATAACACCAATATTTAATTTGATAAAAATCATGTGAGAGTACAAAAATTATATGTATGTTATTTATAGTATCATAATTTTCAAATTAAGAGTTACAAAATTTTCAATTTGATTCTAAACATCTTAACTCTTAACAATAGCCCTTTTGTATTGCTAATCGAAGTACCAAACCAATGCAAGTTCAATTTTTACATTTGTAGATTTAAAAAGGAATTTTCATTATATTCTAATTTTGTGCCTTACATTACAATTTTTTCTGGTCAACTTTCAAGGTAAACCATAAACATGTTTCATTATGTTATAAATTTATGCCCTTAATTTATAATTTGCAACTTCATGTAATCAAAACCAAATTGCAAACTAAACATCCATGAACCAAAACAATACAAACGACATTTATTTCATATTCAAAATTTCAGATCACATTTCCAACTTGAAGTCTCCAACCAAAATTCCAACCAACACCGTGCATCATCCATGAAAATTTCAAAACCCAGATCACGCAACAAGCCAACAATACAAAAAAAACCATCTAAGTCTCTAACACCGATCCAACCAAATCCACCAGAAATTCATAATCCAACTATCCAAATACCCAATCCAACACAACAAAACATTTAATTAAGCATGAAATTTTAGAAATAAAAAATTTCATAAAACCGACTTCGAGTCTTGGCAAGTCTTCGGGTTTTGTCAAGGGCCAGAGTGTCGACCCATCTCCGGTGGCTTCCCTACGGTGTCACGGTGCTACGGTGCGGCAGCGAGGAGTGGAGAAGGTGGTGACGTCAGGTCTGCGTAGAGGAATGACGAAGTGAAGGCGGTGAGAAGCAGAGAAGGAGGGGAGCATCAAGGAGGAGGTGACCGACGACAATGGTGAGAAGAGTAGAGGCGAGCAGCGGTGGCTAGGAGGAGGCAGCGCGGCATAGAGATGAGAGAAGAAGGAGAGGAGGAGCGTCATCTGCGTGGGGAGGGGGGGTAGAAATTTTTAGGTTAAAAATTTTTCAAAATTGCAATTAGGTCCTTAGGGTTTTTAAACTTTACGGTACCAGCTGATATGGTTCGGTACTGTCGATATCGACCGGTATCAATAAAAAATACCGATATTTTTAGCCGGTATCGATAGTTGTCCATTCCGTTCCGGTTCTCAGCTGAAATGATACCGGCCGGAACGGAACGAAACTTATAACATTGATACTGACAGGAAGTAAGTATTTAAGAGATTAAAAATAAATTAATTTTTTAGAAAAAACCTAAAATGAATATTCTAAAAAACTTCATGTTCGGATAATATTTCTTTTCTAGATATAAAAGAAAGTGTCAAAAATTTTTTAAAAAAAATTATTTCAGTATTCAATCTTTTAAAATTTTCAATTTAGTAATTAACCTTTCAAATTTTGTATAACTTAACATTAGTTTCATTAGTTGTGTTGATGTGAATAACAAAGCATACTTTTAACCTGTTGACTAAATATCCACTTGATATTTTATAGACATGTGGATATCCACATCCACATAGATTGGACCCAAAATTATCAAGAATCGATATCTATAACCTTTAACTCATAAACCATTTGTCCAAAATAACACTTCTACACAAATTCACAACCCTAATTAATGATGCCTTCCTCATTTCTTAACCATAATTTCTCATCAATATATTTACTCCAAAATTACCAATAAATGCATGTATTTTTGTAGGTATGTTTCTACCATGCTCTCTGTTGATTCTTTGTAATCCTTGTCGCAGTTGATGAAAGTGAGGGATTTTTTTTGTTTTTCAATTTGTCTCTATAAGATCCGCCTTGAAGTTCTAAATATAAAAATAAAAAAGGAGCTTCATCTTGTGTTTTCATATTTTAGCAATTTTTTGTTAAGAGCTTGCATGTTTGACCTTCAAACTAGTTAGAAATTTGAACCCTATTTATTTTTTGTGGTTTTAAAACTAAGTTCTAATGATATTCATCACTTTGTTTGGTTACTTTTATGCATTCAAAAGTTGTAATTTACACTGCTAAATTCATTTCTTATAGATTGTGAAAGTTGTAATAAAAGGTTTAACCATTTTTGTCAAGGTTCTGGAGAAGAAAGAACATCATTACATCTAGAAAGGGTAAAAGGCATAACATATCATTTCTAAGTCCTACCCTCTTAATTTTTGCATATTGAATTCTAGATTTGTGATTCACATTGGTGTTGTTTATTCATTTAAATTCATTATTATGTTATTATCCCTATTTGTTCTAGTATAGTGTTGTGAACTCGTACAAGTTACTAAATCACCTATTGATACTAACAAAACTCTCATCATCACTCCAGTTCATGTATTGTTCTAGTGGCATATTGAATTGCACAATATAACTTAATATACTAGTCTTGTAAACTTCAAATATTGTTTGAAAATTTATCTATTTCATATATGCATAGTTAATTCAAAATATAATGAATTTAGACAAGAGTTTTCTTTTAAAACAATTTTTATGGATTGCTAAAGCATGTAATATATTATTTTTGGCACTATAGAGTATGCTTTAGATTCAATATAATGTTATAACTAGGCTAATTAACCCCCTTTTTGGTCATGAGGACTAGGATTTACATCAAAACTTTTTGAATGTTAGCATCTCTACTCTAATATGGCCTCGTGTAAAGTTTCAACTTAGTGTGGTTAGTTTGTTATGCAAGTGAATAACTATGCATATATGTATATGTGTTTTCATTTGTAGGTGTAGGTATGTACACATTGTAGTTATGGGTAGCAATATATACTTGATATGATGCTTCGAGAGTGGAACATATTTGTGTATGAAACTAGATAACTTGTTCTATCCATATGTTTTTCATTAGAAAATTGACCTTTGGGGATAGTTATTTTAATGGGTTACTTGTTTATTGTAATTTCTTTCTATAGTCATACTTGCCCTGGTTGCTTAAAAACTATCATATCTAAAGGTACCATATATATTTATGTTAAATAAATATGAATATGATATCAAAGAACTTGACATAATAATTTTATTCTCCAGGAACATTATATGGTAGTCTGAATTAGTACATTTGGATGAGAATAAAAATTATAGGTTATACATCTTATTTGTACAATGATTTTGATAACAACCTCTCTACTATGTAGGGGTAAGGCTGCGTACTATCGGACCTCCCCAGACTCCGTTTCATTGCGAGATTTCAGACTGGGTGGTGATGATGATGATGATTTTGATAACATATATTTTCACTGTTTTATGGTTATTGTTTTTGTTTTAGTGTTTTATTTTATAGTGTGAAGTTTGCTTATAGGGAAAATGCGGAATATTTAAGTGGAGAATTTAAAAGTTGGGCATTGAAATTGATAGGTTTTGTTATTGGGACCTTGGGAGGATGTCAGTGGAAGAGGTTAAAGTACCGAAAGCAAGCTATTTTATATATAATATACTAGGTGGTAGTCTAAAAAATGGATTGATGGAGGTGAGAAAAAGTGATGCTTATGTGATGGAGACATGTAGGCTCATTACAGAAGATAAGGCTCTGATCTATGTTGATCATAGATCTAATTTGTCATATTGATAGTGAAGTTACTGTTAAAGATGATGATGTTTAAACTGAGGTTATTACTAGGATTGTAAATGATGTGCTTATTAATGTCACTTGGTCCATTATCACATAGTCCATGAGTAAAAATATAGTTAAGTCTGAAGTTGTAAGTGTAAGTAACAATAAAGTTGATCCAACTATGTAAGAAGAGAATGTATTTATTGATGTAAAGATTAAATATGAGTTCAATTTGAGTTTGGATGCTACAAAGTTAGAAGTGTCTAAGGATTTAGTTGTGTCCTTTAAAAAGCGAAAACTAAAGAAAAATAATAAAAAATTTTAAAGCAGATAATGAAGATGATAGTGATTGGGATAATGTACAAGATATAAATATGTCAAACTACTCTGAGTTAGATGATAATTATACTTTTGAAGAATAAAGTGGTTTAGATGTTGATGAGTTTCTAAAACATAAATCAAGCATTCCTAGATTCAACCATCATAAGAATGAGATTGAGCTTGGTATGTTATTTGACAATTCTAACCAATTCAAGAAAGAACTTTATAAGTTTGATATTGATAAAAAGAAAGGAATTATTTTTATTAGGAACACCAGACAATTTGCAAGAAGTATGTATGGCAAATTATATATTTTAGCTAGCTTTATAGAGATCTAAATAGTTTTCAAGTAAGGATTTTCAATTTTTGATTATTTTTAATCTAGGCATTATTTGTATTATTGACTAACTACTCACATATATTTTTATATGTAAGAGTTTTTAAGTAAAGGATACACAAAATATTACCTTTCATGAAAAAAGCGTGGGGTATAAAGTGGATTACTAAGAATTACTTTAATAGCATCCCAAGACTCATTGCATTGAAACTAACAAACTTGAGGAAGTTTGTTAGGAAATATTTAAAAGTTGACATTGGGTCCAATGTCTATTATATGGCTAAAAAGTTTGTGATAGAGGAAATGCAATAAGGTGTAAATACCCGATCTCATCCAAAAAATTTTATTTGGTGGCCTAGGCCTAACCTAGTTCCTGATAAGGCTAAGATTTTGTGGTTCGAGGCCTAGTCAAACCTTGAGCTCCTGACTTGAGCTTAAACTTGATTATGCTTTAAGCAGCTTGAAGCTTGACCAAATCTTGAGGCCTTAAGTTAGGAGCCCAAAGCCTTATCAAGTTGAGTCTAGGGATGACAGTCTTGGCCCAGCCTAACTTTGGCCTGAGTTGGCCGGGCCACAAACTCGGCCACAGGCCAAGGCTTCTTGGACCTAAGGGAAAGTGCAAAACGACGTCGTTTTGTCAAAATTTTTAAAAAAATGTAGACTGGTTGAGCCGGCTTGACCCATTCCCATTCCTAACTGAGTCAAACTCAAAAATTAAAAATACATTTAATTTTTTAAAATCTTTACCACTAGCTAAAGAGTTATTATATTAGTAACCATTTAAAGTCAAATCTGTGTCAAGCTGTATGCTATTGGTCTTCAGGAATTTCTTCTCCAAATATCCTCTTCCATAATGAGTGAAGCCACTGGAGACATGATCATATGACATTCATCACCATAATGAGATAAGATAAAATCATTAATATAAACGCCTTCAAATTTTAATTAAAAATTCATATTTAACTTGAAATTTCACCAAGTTTAATACTTCACTCCTAATATAGAAAAATTATGTCAAACATTTGGAAAGAATAAATGGATAAGATTTACAAAGTAGTGGAAATAAATGGATAAGATTTACAAAACAGTGGAAAAACAAAAAGGGGTTGAATAATAAAATCACTTGGAAAATCATAGATAAACCCAACACCAAGTAAAGAACTATAACTAGAGGAAAACCATGTTCGATGGTCCAATCCTAATAGTTAAAATATCAAACTTACCATAATCAACTATAAAATCTACATAAAATGGAGTAGCTAACATGTAAGTAACTAAAGAGAGATCCCAGTTTTCATATGGCAAATACCTATTTATATAGACATTGAAGTTATATAAGTACCTTCAGATATCTGCTAACAAAAATGAGTCAATATTGTTCCTCACACTAAAGACAACATCCACAAAACTATAGTTTAAATCCCAAAGCAATTGCAGAAGGATACCTGAAAGCTAACAAGCTCTTTATAAAATTTAGGAAATCCTTGTATCAAATAAATAAAATCTAATTAGACATCATGTATAACTAGAAACACTCTCTTAGTAGAATATGCATAAATTTAAAGGCCATCATTTATTACCATAACAATAGATAAGAACTCTTTTATAATAATGCTTATTACCAAAACAAAATAAACAACAAAAAGAGGAAAAGAGTTTGGTGGATTCAAATCCATAACTATGATAATTGTATAATAAAAAGACCCCATCTCTTTATATGCTAAATAAATATGTATTTTTCTAGCTCATAAGTGTTTGCAAGAAATTGTAGAATATCATTTTTAAACTAAAACTAAACAGGAATATGAAGCAAACACCACCCTTGATATTCGAACTCTATTTAACTTTATACTTTACAAAGTTATCTATCTATAATAAACTAATTAATGTGCAATATGAAATGCATGTTCCACTATGATTTTGAATAATAGAACAACCAAATTCCAAATTGTTAGCAAGAGAATCATCTTTTCTCATTTAAACAAAAAACATATCCTTCCATTAATCATTAAGATAAAATAGATTAAGAAAGAAAATCCTATTAACACCAAACTCACTTTTTAATTTAGATATGATCTAGATGCCCCTAAAAAAGATCTTGAACTACTTGGTGCAAATAGAAACATCTATGTATCATCTGGAAAAAAATCGAGATCTAAAATCACATGATTCACATCATAATAAATAGAAATTGAAACACAATTATTAATAGCCAACAAATAAGAATGAAACTTATTTTCTTTCATATTAGTAGAGTGATCGGTTGGAGTAAATGATAGCGAGCAATAGAGTAAGCAGAGTGAGCGTATCACAATGAAGCAAGTGATAGAGTGAAAGCAATCGATGAGTAGTAGTGACTAGCAACAATAAGCAATGACTAAGGCAGTAAGGACATAAAACAAATACGAGTGTGACTCGAGTGGGTGAGAAATAGGCGTCAATTGAAATGTATGAATATGTAATCTTGATCATAAAATGGCAATATTTTATTTCATAAATAAAACAAAATTATTTCATTTATGTATAAGGTTTGGGCTTCAAACTAGGATCAAGACATAGAGCCCTCATCTGAGCTTGATTAACATTTTTAAAAATAAAAAAATGACCTGCTTGAAGCTCGATTAACATATATTAAGCCCTTTTGCTAATCCTAAGTGTAAAAGCAAAATATGCAAGCTATGGGATTATAAGGAAGAACTTTTATGGTCAAATCCTATTAGTAAGGTTTAATTGATTATTAGAAGGTCATCGTTTGCAAATGATTTTTAACAATTAGTTGATAAAATGTATGTATGTTTTAAATGTTGCAAGGTGAGGTTCTTAAATAGTTGTAGAAGTTTGATAGGATTAGGTAGTTACTTTTCTAAAGATATTGTGAAAGGTGAGATATTAGCATTGATATGAAAAGATGACAACAACCAGACATTTCCTGTGGCATAGATTATGGTTCATACTAAAATAATAGAAACTTAGAATTGATTTTTATAGTTATATATAAAGATTTAAATTTAAAAGATGGAGGAGGATGAGAAGTGATTTCTAATCAATAAAAGATTTAGAACTTTATTTGCTTTTGTAACATAAATTTGATCATATTACTTATTAGTTAATGTCTATCAATTGAATGTTACATAAGTTCTTGTGGACACATTTAATAGGCAGTTTTTTTTGTTGAAAAATGAATGATGTATTACCATATTGGAAACTATTTGCAACATAAAATGAGTTCAAGGCATGAGCCTCCTAAAGTATTACAAAAGGGCAAAGGATGTCAAAGATTTAACATTAGAACAAATAATAAGTAGCTAAGAAAAAGTTAAAGCAACCATATTTAGTCTTCATGTCTATGGATAAAGAGTGTTGTGCATTTTTGGCAAGCATATACTCTCAAACCATATTGATGATTTTTTCTACGAGCCTGTATTTTTTTCCTTCTTCTTCGAGAATCGTTGAGTTTTCCTTTCTTTCCAAACATAATAAATTGAGATGGTGAACATAGCCTTGAGAAGGGTATAATTAGGTTGGCCCTTCTTTGTGTTATTAATCATCCAGTTTAGAATATACTCCCAACTATAGCTACAAAAAGGAATAGATAAAAAATGCAAGATTCGATTCCAACTTGATTTAGTGTAGCAAAAGCTGAAAAATAAATGGTCATGATCCTCAGTTGCTCTATTATAAAGGAGACAAGTAGTATCCACCTCTCTTTGCCATTGATTTTTAGTTTGTAGCTTATTTTTTATGGCCAGCCAAGCAATGAAAGAAGTCTTAGGACAGATAACACTTTTCCAAAGTAGATGCGACCAAAGAGCCCTTGTGTGAGTAGGAGAAAATAGTTAGTGGCAAGATGAATTAGTGAAGTGACCATTCGTGTGAAGGTTCCAGAAAATAATATCTTCATGATTAGTATTTTAAAGCAAAGGGAAATAACTCAGAAGAGAATGGAAGCCTCGAAATTGTCCTTGCCATTCACTATTAACAATAAGGGCAGAAACCTTTAGACTAAGTGGTAATATGTTTGTTAACCTTCAAAGGTCAGGAAGTTGGATAAGAGGGTTGATATTAGACCAATTGTCATACCATAACTAGATATTATTTCCATTGTCAAGCTTATGCTTAATACAAGGATAAATGATATCCCTCAATTTCATCATATGCTTTAGAATCCACAAACCTTTCTTTGAAAAACCAGTCTGCCAAAAGTTAATATCCTTCAAGTAGTATTTATGGATCCATTTAGTCCATAAGGCATTATAGTCCATATATAATCTTCATAATTTTTAATACATTAATAAATTTTGCATGTTGGAGATAGGGATAATCCCAAGGCCTCCAAGATGTTTAGAGATTGCAACGTCACTCCATTTAACTCTAAATTGCTTAGAGTTCCACACAATTCCAGACCAAAGGAAAGATTTCATAACCCTATCCTTCTCCTTAACAACCTTTCTAGGTAAAGCTATGTGCGAAGTCCAATGAATGTGCAAGCTGTTCATATCCAAAATTATGAGAGTAAGTCTAGTGGCATATGAAAGAAAATGATTATGCCATGCAAGTACTTTGGATTTCACCATTTCGATGATCGGTAAACAATCCTGCAACTTAGACTTAGAAGACATGATAGGGACTCTCAGGTATAGAAATGGAGGAGAGCTTATATTAAGGCCAGTACTAATCCTAATTTTGTCCAGATTTTGCACATCTTTTGAAAGAATCATGACTTAATTGACAGCTTCTGAGGGCAAAGTCAGGTTTTATGAAAGATAAATGCTTTCCAATTAGAAAAAGATGATTATAAAAGACTCAAATTAGAAAGAATATTCTAGCATTGTTGTAATTCATCTAATGAACCGAACCTAATTTTGTATTTAAAAGAGGTAAAAGAGGAATCAAAAGATGCTTATAAGAATCTATAAGTAATCCTTCATGTAGGATAAATCGACAAATGAAAAATGTGATGATCATTTTTTTAATATTATAAAGTGAAGGCTTATTTAAGTTGATTAGATGGTAGTTAACTATGTTTTTTTAATGTTTAACTATGTATTTTTAATTACCAATCTCTGTAAGAAGACCTCATCATATAAAATATATAAAAAGGTTGACTCGTGACAAAACAAGTCATATTCATTGAAAATTATGCATTATCTTTAATGTCATAAGTAACCAACCAATAACAACAATGACCCAATAAAAATCTCACTAAACAAAGGGTTTGGGGAGGTCCTATATACGCAGCCTTACTCCTAATTAGTAGAGAGGTCATTTCCAAATGGCCTACAAGAAAGATAATAATAATAATAATAATAATAATAATCATCATCATCATCATCATTATAGGTATGAGATTAATAATAATAATGATAATGATAATGATAATAATAAAAACAATAAAAAGATGATGATAATAATAGTAATAAGTAGGATGATGATGATGATGATGATGATAATAATAATAATAATCATCATCATCATAAAGTATTACTGCTGCTGCTGCTACTACAATAACAACAACAACAACAACAACTACTGTATAATTATGAAAAATATTTAAAAATAGTAATAATAATAATAATATACATAATAATAATAATAATAATAATAATAATAATCATCATCATCATTATCATCATCATCATCATCATAAAGTACTATTATTGTTGCTGCTATTGTTGCTTATATTATTATTGCTGCTACTACTACTACTACTACTACTACTACTACTACTACTACTACTACTACTACTACTACTACTACTACTACTA
>JANVCL010000212.1:23008992-23025730 GCA_026546855.1 Erythroxylum incrassatum | reverse complement strand
TGGTTGATGTTGATGATAAGTAGATGTTGTATGTGAGAATAGTAGATTTAGATCCTTACTTCTTACAACCTATTAAGCAGGTACAAGGATTAATTAGATAAACGAATAGTTCATGTCGGATTTTAGTAAAACATAGAAAAGTTGGGCTTACTATGGGTTTTGGTGGCGTTAAGCCTACCCATTTCCTAGTGCCAATATGGCCCAAAAAGGCGGGTCGTGTCATTCACATAGAGTAAAATAGACCATAAGTTGCTAAGTAGATATAATCAAGAAGATTTAATGCGTATTCTATGACCTTATTGATAAGAATCCAATTACTTTTTAAGAGACTATGGTCAACTAAGAGAAAGATCAATAGATAGAAATTATAGTGAAACATGTATGAATTCACAATATTAAGAACTTGAATACATCTTGATAGAATTTTTAAGAAAGGTTCAGACTTCAAAGAATGCATCTAATATACTGAAAATGTTCATTGCCACAAAGAAGTATGCATATACTTCATTAGTATCCTGAAGTGTTAAACATGGATAAAATATGATCTATGTAGAGTATATTCAATAAGGTAGAGATTGTTGTCTATGGCTTATATATATAAATGTGCAATCTTATAGGTGTTTCCTAGAGTAATGGCTGAGCACAATATATTCGCTAAAGTGGAGATTGTAGTGTATGGTTTATATGTACAGACATGCAATCATGGAGTATTTCAAGAAGAACGCAAGTCTTTCTTAGGAAGTCTTTGGGTGAATACGACTTGCACAGAACCATGTTTTGAACATATTCTTCTTTGAAAAGTTAAGGTGAAAATATAGGCTAAAGAAATAAGAGTGTTGATATGGTGGGAGAATTTAAAAAAAAAAGAAATAGTCTGACATAAGTATGCCATGGACCGTGTGCATACGATAGGAGAAGGCAAAAAGATTTGTGTTCTAAAACATGTCCACATGTATGGAGAAGTAGAGAGATTCATGGTCTAAGACACGACCATATCCGTGATGGATGATCTTATCTAGAAGCACATTTTTAGTGGTTTTTTAACTTTAGAAGGATTCTAGTACCTATTATAATCATATTTAAATTAGGTTGGGTTTGGTAAATATATAAGTTGTCTACGACACTACCAAGTAGAGTTTAGTGTGTGTACATAAATATATGCACTTACTGCATACGTCTTATTTCTTAGGCCATCTCCAATGAAGGCACCAAAATACCAAATTTGGTGTTTTGGTGCAATGAATTCACTCCAAGAAAGACACCAAAATTCAACACCAAAATGGTATAATGAATAATAATACACCAAATTTGTTGTGTTACTATTCATGCACCAAAAGTTATAAAAGACAACTTTGTCCATTTTCTTTTTAACATACTCCTTTTATATTCTTTTTACAATTTTATTTATTTACATAATTTACTAAGTAATTAAATTTAAAATATATATTACTTTACAAAAAATATATAATTACAAAGTTCTCATTGAGACATTTAAGATGACACAATATAATATTAAACTTATTTTTAATATTTATTTATAATTCTTATTTATAAATGTCATAAATTCATTAATAAAATATGTTAAGAATAAAAAATAAATTTGAATAAAAGGTACATAAATTTAAACCACAACATTGATTTAAAAAAATTAAAAATTAGCGAAAATATTTGAAATTACAACCAGGATAAATTAAATTACAATTACAATCAGACTCGAGATTACAATTAAACTAAAATTACAACAATCAAATTAAAAGTAATACTAAAGCACTTGAGAATATTAATTTAACATTAATAATTAATAGTTTGGAAGGTTATCTCTATTTCTTCCAAAATCAAAATACTAGATGAGCCAACTCATCCTCGAGGTTCTCTTTCTTGAGCTCTTTTTGCATAAATTTTTATTTGTTCATTTCTGAAAGTCTCATGCATCACTGGATCTTTGATGGAATCTAGATCTTTGCATAAAATTTTATTTTCTTCCTGTATTTATCGTAGCTCTAATTTTTTTTACCTCATTTTAAGCTCGTAACAACTAACTTTATAATTTTTTTCGAGAAGAGTTTGACTTTCATGAAACATTCATTTTATTTCCTTATTTATGGACATAAAAAGTTTTTTCATTTCCTCATTTTGCTCCTTTTTCATTTTTTATTTCTTCCTCCCAATAGGACAATCAGCTTCATCATTTCTTTCAATAAATGGATCTTCAAGTTCAAAATCAATATTTAAATCAATACAAAATGATGATGATCCTATTAACTTATCTGATTTTTAGGATTTGGACGGTGACATTTCATTGCACTTAGATCATTTTAGATGACTCGACGCTTTCTCTTTGCTAATATTAGCATATTTCTCCATATTTTTAGGATTGGTAATACATGATCAAATTTGAAACCTTTTTGAAATTTTGGATCTTGAATGAGTAAATCTTTTGCTTTCTCGAACTGTAAGACAACAATGTAACTTAAGTTAGATTTTAAGGTATAAATCAAACGTATTTCAATTCATACAAAGAAAAAAACAATAACACATCCTCTGAATTTTCCAATAGTTGTCATTATATTTTGCCATCGAGCTTGCAAAGATCTCTAAGGTCAAACAGTGGTGATATGATTCAACAGCATTTGATGGTACTCAGTTGTGAGACGAGACCAAAACTAAACCATAGATTGATCTCTACCAGCGATTGGGTCTTATGAAACATTAAGATATACATGGCATAGGACTCGATCTTCTTCAATTGAATATGATGCACTTCGAAAGGTATTTGAAGGCTTTACACCAAAATTTGAGCTTCCCATTTTCCAGATAGGTTTGAAAGAGTGTTATAGTTTAGGATTTCAAAGAGTGTTATATAAAACGAAGGTTTCAGTTTAATAGAACAAATAAACTATTTTTAGAGATGCTATGGAAAAGATAAGAATACCATTGAACGGTTGAGATGAATACAATCTAATTCGACGGATGGGAAGAGATAGAGTTAGAGTTTTTATAGAGATTCCTTATCTTGTATTAGATATTGTGTGGATAGGATGCGAATACTAATGAACGATTGAGATGAATGCAATCTAATCCAACGGCTGGGAAGAGATAGAATTAGATTTTTTACAAAGATTCCTTATCTTGTCTTGGATATTGTGTGGATAGGATAAGAATACTAATTAACGGTTGAGATGAATGCAATATAATCCAACGACTGGGAAGAGATAGAGTTAGATTTTTTGCCGAGATTCCTTATCTTGTCTTGAATATTGTGTGGATAGGATATGAATAATAATGAACGGTTGAGATAAATGCAATCTACTCCAATGGCTGGGAAGAGATAGAGTTATCTTGTCTTGAATTATTTACTATATAAGGGAATGAATCACTAGCAGATTCTTCTTTGAACCATCTCCATATTTGTCTATAACCATGAGTACTAATGCTAGTACTTCTCATATATCATCCTCATCTTTGTCCTCATCATCGGAGGATGATGAGGATCTCACTTCTGCAATATTAGATCAAAACAAAGTGTTACTATCTGCATACACCAATAATAACCTTGCAATGGATTACTATATGAACAATATAGTGAACCAACCAAAGCACAAAGGCTCAATCTCTAGTCATAGAGTAATTTATCGTGATCATGCTGTAGCAGATCAAAGACTGAGATGATTATTTTGTAGAAAATATCCAAGATATAATGCAGCAATGTTTCACAGGTAATTTCGAATGAGTCGAAATTTATTCCTACGACTTATTGGTGCTGTTGAAGGTCATGACAACTACTTTATGCAATGGAGAGATAGATGTGGTAAACTAGGATTGTCTAGTTTACAAAAAGTAGCAGCAACATTTCGAATGTTGGTGTATGGTGTATCAGCTGATTCAACTGATGAATACATTAAAATTGGGGAATCAACTGCAATTGAAAGCATAAAAAAGGTTATGTAGAGCCATCGTGGAAGTCTTTAGACAGATTTATCTAAGAGCACCAAATGCTAATGTCGTTGCAAGATTGTTTAAAATTAATAAAGAATGTGATTTTTCAAGGATGTTAGGGAGTTTACATTGCATGCACTGGACAAGGAAAAATTATCCAACAGCTTGGGTAGGACAATAAAATAGACGTAGTAGATTCCCAACTATTATTCTTAAAGCTATAGATGATTATGATTTGTGGATATGGCATGCACATTTTAGTGTGCTAGGGTCAAATAATGACATTAATGTGTTAGAGACATCTCACTTGTTCGCAAACCTTGCCAAAGATATAGCTCCTTCTGCTCATTGTGTTATTCGGGGAAAAGTGTACAATACTGAATATTATTTAGCTGATAGTATTTATCCAAAATTGTCTACTTTGGTACAAACCATTCATAATTTCCAAGGCCCAAAAAAGAAGTTATTCGCGAAGATGTAAAAAGCATATAGGAAGGATGTCGAGCGTGCATTTGGAGTTCTCCGGTCACAATTTGCAATTATCAAAGAACCGACACGTTTTTGGAAAGAATCCATATTACATGATATTATGTCAGCATGCATTATAATGCACAATATGATCATTAAGGACAAACGTGATTCTCAAGCGGCTATATAAGATTGGAGCAAAACGCCAGCACCTGAAATTAATATTAATATAGATGATACAATTATATTTCAAGAATTCCTTGCTAGATATAAGCAAATTAAAGAATAGAAGCTCATTATGAACTTTGTAATGTATTGATTGAACATTTGTGAGAACGATGTGGTAATTCAAATGATTAGAGGTTAAATGTGCAATAAAAATATTATATTTGTGTATATTATTAATTTTTTGTTGCAATAATATTAATTATATTTGTTAAATAATATTAATTTAATATAAAGTATATATTAATTAATTAAGAAAAATGATTTTATTTTAATTTTTTAAATAAAAAATAAAAATTTGGCATAAAAAATTAGTATAGAATGGTTGGAGTAACACCAAATTTAATGTAAAAAGTTATTAGAATATTATCTTTTACAACAAATTTTATGTAAAATTTTAGTGGAATGGATGGAGATGCAATTAGTATATCTTTATTAAGTAAGTTATTTATCAATATATTCAAATTAGTGGTCTCGAAAACGTAAAAACACTCAATTGGCCAAAGCTTGTTAAAAATCTTCTTGTAATTTTTGTTTGCTTGTTTTCTTTCATTCTTATCGATCCTCACTGCGTACATCTTACTTCTTAATAGTAATTTATTCTATGTTATGTATGATGTTCATATAATTTTTTTATATAATTAATTATATGAATCAAAATAAAATTTATATTAAAATAAAGAAAACAATTGAAGTATTTACATTTACACAGAATAAACTGGAGAAGAAACAACAAATGTTCTTATATATTCTTCTCGTACTGACTGTCTGAAGGAGGCAAGAAGTATTCTGAGGTCAACCCCCAAACGTTAAAATCTACGTCCTCAATCTTCCACTTCTCTTGCATTTCTCTCTTGTGATTTGCAGATTGTTCTCCGTACCTAAACACGGTGACTCGAGTCTTGCCACCGTGTGCAATGTTAACACTATCAACGTATTTGTAATCTTCCATTACCGATTCTGTGCTTGTTTCCCAGAATACATCGTCCCCTTCTTTGGTTCTCATCCTTAAAAGACGCGAGTCCTCAAACTGAATCAGTAAGCCTGATCTCTGACTGAAATACCCCCATATCGTGTGGTGAATTATCTCGAAACTAGGGCCACTTTGTGCTTCCCGAATCGCTGGACTTGTCTCTAGCTTCAATATGAAGCAGTCATCGTCGTTTATGATTTTCTCCCCGATGCATGATGCGTCCAGGAACAAGTTTGCCGTTGACCTCGGGTCCAGACCCTGTCATGATCCACTTATAACATACTTAGTTTTGAGTTCTGAAATTTAAAGCAATATTAAGATTTCAGTTTGAGGTAACAAACTGCGCGAGTGATCTAGAACTAGACATGGTAGTTTCAATCTTTGGGGTCTTTCTACCTGCAAGAACCGACGTAAAGGCCTGGGAGGACCCTTATTAGCAGGGCCTTGTTGATTAGAGGAATGCCTCCAGGAGACTTTGCCATTGCTTCCACAGATTACTTTGCATCCTGAAACCACCAGCTCTAGGATCCATAAATCAGGGTCTTTTTGCCAAAGGACAAAGCCCCCACCTTCCTCGGAGCTCTTCACCTTAATGTTCTGATCAGCTTGGTGAAACTCCGATGCCGTAATTTTGACCTCACCTGTCACGCACATGCTATGCACTGCGTTTAATGCTTGCTGCCCTCCTGTAGCGGCTATGTACTGTTGCACTATGTATTTAGCCGTTGAAGCTTGCTGTTACAATGTCACATTACGATCCATATTTTCTACTAAAACACCCTTATTCGCAAGTATATATTATTTTGATATAACTATTAAAATCTGATCTTGCCAATGTTAAAACATAAAATTAGTTTCCCCTTTTTTAGCTAGCATTTAACATTAGTGTTCTAATTGGTTCCTGAACTTGTGATTCTGAAGATCACATACGTTTTTTCCTGCACTAGACAAGTTCTGTGTGCAGACACGAATATCTTTTTTAGTGATTGTTATTTTATTATAAAAATCGCTATTATTCATTTTGTAATTGTTATACAGGAAAAAGAGTAGTTATGTTCAAAACAAGTTGCAAGGAATTAGAGAAGATAGAAGCTTTTTTTCTCTAAATGAGTGTACTTACGATGGAGCTATCTTTGACAGGTTTATGAACAGAGTGGCCAACTTGGACCTGAAGAGGGATAAGAGGGGATCCAACCAAGTAGAGCAAAAACCTGAGCTCATTAATGCGACCAGCGATCGCTGGTTGCGACCATTTATCAGGAGGTTGAGCTTTCATCCAGGTGAGCATGTTCTGCCAACGCAAAGCTGCATTGCTGCCCATGCTAGTGAACAACTCTTCAGGTATTGGGACCTCAAGAACAGTCTCAAGGCCATCTGCTTTTTCAATATTTGGACAAAGTTTCCTCATGAAGGTTAAGCAGAAACTTGATGAACATGAACTGTTTTGGATACAGAATTAAAGACAAATCGACATTCTCTTACATTAAACTTGTATGCATGTGGATGGTAAAAGGAAGCAAATTCGGGAATTAGGAGTACAGGATGAAGATTGGGCTAAGGGCTGTCCTTGCTTGTAGGTTTCAAGTGGACATGATTTATAGTTAACATTTCATTAGTTTATTTTTAAGTTTCTATTTTAGGAGAGCAGAACCACTCCTGTCGCCAATCTCTTCCGAAGAACGCCAATCCCTGATCCTTCTAAATTTCTTTTCTAGAATTTTATAATACTGTTGAATTGATTTTGCATCGGCACACATTTTTAGTGTTGAAAAATTTAGGAGCCAATCTCTTCTGTGCATAGGGGAAAGAATATCTTTTCTTATATATAATTTTATAAAAATAATTTCATTTAATTCGATTAAACAATAAAACCCAATAAAATATACAATTCAAATAAATATTTTATTATGAAATTTGATTTTCCACTTTTGCTAGTTTCAATATAATCAATTTATGATAATTTGTAAAATATATGAAATTTGATTATTTTCTTCTGCATCGCTTCTTTATAATTAACTTTAAAATAGATTTAAAAATAGATTAGTGGAGATGTAACTGCCAACTCATTCTATTTTTTACAATAAAAGTATTAATAGAATTAACTTCTATTTATTAAAAGAATAACGTAATTTTTATTTAGTAATTCTAATTAAATCAAATGTTTTATATATAATCCTTGAGATTTTTAAAATATTTAATTTTTATAATGCAATAACTAAAAGCAATTTAAGTATCCTAATGTCATGCTCCAATCACTCTTAAATCACAATTATTCAAATTATTCCCAAAACGTAACATTAATAACCAAAATCTTCTTTAGTTCTAAGAAAGGATGTTTGTCACTCACAAAAGTATTCTATACCAACACAACTACCCAAATTGTCACATACAAAAAGTATATAAAAAAAAAACAGCTTTACCCAATTTAATATGTTAGCCCTACCTAAACTCTGCTCTGTCAATCACGTGCACTGGAGTTATTGGCAATCTCTCTATCTTCCCGAAAAATAGCAATAAGGGATGAGTTGTAGAGTAAGGATAATTGACCATACCCTTAAAATCAAATAAGTCAATATATATAGAAATTAGTCAAGTGATTAAAAATTACATATAATACTAAAACATACAGCATTACCCAGCCTATCCGAATAATTAATAAACATCTAAAATCTTATCAAAGCTATGATTAACACTAATATTTTTTATTACTGCCATTTATATTTTATCCTATAATTAATTGAATTGCCTAAGCCCTAGCTTAACCTAACAAGCTTACATTCAATAGTTTGTAGACTTATCTCTACTTATCATAATCTCTCACTAAGTAGAAACATAATTAGATATATAAATGTCGGCATAGGGTACCTCAGTTTTTCAATCTAATTTGGTACCTTAGTATCACTCCAGTACTTAGCCATCGACACAGGATATTCTCAAGATTCAGGATTTTTCAGTACCACTTCGATATCTAACCAACCATTACTAGCTCATATTTAACCAACCTATCAATCTGTGACCAATGGTTGTAGCCTATCCTAGGCAAGTAACAGATTCACGATTTACATCATTTATTCACAACCTATTATAAGCTAGTCTCTATTTAATTTCATGAACATGATTTATTTACCTTAATACTCTTACTTATACTCATGCGCAACTGAAAATTTAATTAACACATTTTTCGCCGAATTAACAAGCGATACACTTCATAATACATAATAAAATATAAAGTTGAAACACCTTCTACTTTGTTAATTATTAACATAAATAATCATCTATTAATCATTAATTTAATTAATGACTAATTCCAAATATAATTCACTATAAATTAATTTTTAATAAAAATTCAAAGTTTCAAGAATCGTACAATATTCTAAAAGCACAGTATAAGGTTATCCTTACCTGACTTAACTAATTAATAGCTCAATTTACTCCTTAATTCAAACTGTCGATCTAGACATGACAAAATTCTATTAGACTAATTTAAGAAAATTTTCAACTTAATTATACTTAATAATCCAACATTATTGCTTTTTTCACTTTATTCTTAATTATTAAAAACAAATCCTTACTTAACCTAACAACCATAATTACAAAAATACCCTTAACTATTAAAAGTCCTATTTTACCCTCATTTTTTATTAATACAAAAATATACTTCTTAAAATTAAATTTCAATTTTATCCTTAATTTTTTGCATTCCAATTCTACTCCTTAATACAACTTAAATTTTCCCAAATTACCTTATTCTTCACCCTCTCCTCTTCTCCTACCTCCTATTTTTCTTTTATTTTCCATCCACCTTTTCTCCATTTTTATTTTTTCCCAAGACTTCAATTTATTGCTCCAAACAATCACAATATACAATCTAACTATAAACTATTGTAGGATGACTAAAACTCACAATAAGAGGCATATAATTGTTGCTGAAAATTTTTTACTTATGTGAAGTCTATGCCTTTCTAAGAAATTTTTAGGTTGCTAACTTCCACAATTTCCTCATAATTTGCGACAAAACAAACAAAATGAGGGAATACATAAGAAAAGTTTCACATGCTAGAGAAAGATGGTGTATTAAACACTTACCAGCTAGAAAAAATAGATAGGAGGAAGAAGAAGATAAACTTTTTTCGTTGAGGGTTTAATTTCCCAGTTTTTGTCTTCTATTTATACCCCTTTGTTTATTTGTTTTATAGGCTGGGTTGATTAGTAACGGTTGGTCTCTTTTGTTTCTTTTTACAGGCTTTACAGTTCTCCCCTTAAAAGAATTTTATCCTCAAAATTAAACTACATACTTGAGAATCCAAACACATGAAAATATTGATATCGAACTTCATCCTCTACCTCCTAAATCACCTCTCTTGGAGAATGATGATGACTCTACAAAAATCTCACTATCATAATCACCCGTCTCTTTAATGTCCTAATATGTCTATCCAATATCTCCATTGGCTCCTCTTTATAAGTCATATCATTTGTAACTTCGATCTTAGACCTCGATATAACATAGCTAAGAGCCAATTGGTACCGTCTTAACATCGACATAAGGAACACATTATTAATATGTGATAACTCTAGTAGTAATGCTAATATGTAAGCTAATGACCCCATATGTTGTACAATTTCATATAGTCCAATGTATCTTAGACTTAACTTCCCTCTCCTACCAAATCTCAAAATTCCCCTCTAAGGTGATACCGATAAAAATGTCATATCTCCAATATTATACTCCATCTCCCGACAATGTTGATTAGCATAATTCTTCTACCGATCCTAAGCTGCCTTCAAGCATTGCCTTACCACCCCTATTTTCTCCATTGTCTCATGTGCCTTACCACCCTTATTTTCTCCATTGTCTCCTGAACTAACTTTGGTCCCTCTAATAATCTGGCATCCTATATATCTCGACATACCAGATCTCTATATGGGCTACCATTAGTTCCTCAAATGGTGCCATACTGATGCTATTATTATACGCAAACTCCATGAAAGCTAGATATCTATCCCAATCACCCTTAAAGTTCAGCATACGAGCTCTCATCATATCCTCTAATGTCTATATTGTACAATTCTATTGTCTATTTGATTGAGGATGAAATGCAGTACTCAAATTTAACCTAGTCCCTAAAGTTGTCTGTAAACTCATCCAAATTAGGAAGTAAATTGTGGATCTTGATCTGACCCAATAGACACTAGAATAATCTCACAATCTCATCAACATACAACTTGGCAAGCTTATCCAAGGGGTCTGTCTAATGTACAAGTAAGAAATGAGCTAATTTAGAACCTATCCACATTCACCCAAATTGAATCATGTCTACGTCTGGTCCTCAATAAGCTACTACAAAATCCTTCTTAATTTTCTCCCACTTCCACGATGGAACGGTTAACGGTCTTAATTTCCCTATTGGTGCCTAATACTTTGTCTTGACCTGTTAACAGGTCAAACACCTCAACATAAACTCTGCTCCATCTTTCTTAATTTTTGGCCACCAGTAATAAGGTCTTAGGTTCTGATACATTTTTGCAGTACCAAGATGTATAGCATATGGTGCACTATGAGTTTCCTTTCAAAATCTCCTCTCGTAGTCTATCTGCATCCAGCACTCAAACTCGCCTCCAAATCACCAACGCTCTATATACTTTTACTGAAAATTTAGTCCCTACTATGATACACAGTCTCTCTCATCTGCAGCAGATAAGAATCTTAAACTTATGCTTCTTTGATCCTTTCTCCCAAATCTGGTTAAACCTGTAATGTTGCCAATAAACCACTCATATAAGCAATCTTTAATCTCATGTCTAGTCCTCTCAACTCCACCAATGGAGTCATATTGTATCCACTCAAACTAGCCATTACGCTTGAGTTTTTAGGCATCTACCACTGCATTAGCCTTCTCCAAATGATAATCAATAGTACAATCATAATCCTTCAGTAGCTTGATCCGTCTTCTCTACCTTAAGTTTAACTCCCTTTGAGTTATGATATAATTAAGCCTCTTTTGATATGTAAGGACTAGGAATCTCTCCCTATACAAATAATGTTTCCAAATTCTAAGAGCATGCACAATCACCGCTAACTTCATATTATAGGTAGGATAATTCAACTCATATAATCTCAACTAATGAGAGGCATAAGCTATCACTTCTCCATGTTTCATCGATACATGCTCCAATCCTACCCTCAAAGTATTAGTATATACCTCAAAACCTACACCACTCAATGGTAACACCAAAATTAGGCTAAAAGTCAATCTTTGCTTAGGGCCTATTTGATTGGATGTTAATTAAATGAAACGGAACAGAACGGAATGATTTATAAATGGAATGGAATATAATATAGTGAAAAGTTGTTTGGGAAGGATAAGAAGGGTTCATAATGTAATGTAATGTATAATAAATGACTATTACGCCCTTATATAACATTCCCACTCAACCTAGAACCGAAAACGCAAAACCACTCAAATGTTATGGTTTTAAAATAGCAAAAACCTATTACTTACGAAAAACATGTCAACCGTGACAAACAATTAAAGTCACAGTTGTGACTTGAACAATAATTTGTATATATTTTTTATTAATAACAATTTTATTATTTTATTATTAATTATATACAATTTATTATTAATTATATAAAATATTAGTATTAATTATTTAATATATTTTATTATATTAAATATTATTCTATTCTATTCGATTTATATTTAAAAATAATTTATTTATATTTTTATTTATATAGAAATATATTTGTAACTTGCCAAAAACATGTCACGACACTGTGACAAAAATTTAAAGAATAAGTTATATGTATATATTTTTATTAACAAAAATTTTATTATTATTATATACAATTTATTGTTAATTATATAAAAATATTATTGTGATGTGTTGGTTGTTATTAGGGTAAGGTAAGAAATAATTGGTATTATGAAAAATTATTGAGGGTATATTAGGTAGTATATATTTATTAATTTACGTTCCATCCTAAATCTCCTAAATCGGAAGTTTCTCATTTTCACTGTTTAGAATAGAATGGAAAGTAACAAGAAACCATTCGCTTCCATCTCATTCCATTATAAAACCTCATTCCAAATGATGGAACTGTATTATGTTCCATCTAATTCTATTATAAAACCCTCAACTAAACAGACCCTTAATCTGCTCAAAACTCTCCTGACACTGATTGGTCCACTCAAACTGAACTCCTTTCTTTAATAGCTTGGTCAAAGGGCTATTTATCATAAAAAATCCTTCTATAAATCTCCAATAATACCTAGCAAGTCCTAGAAAGCTCCTTACCTCTAATGTATTTCTAGGTGACTCCCATTCTACAATTGCTTTTACCTTGGTAAGATCAAGCATCACTCTCTCTCGAGAAACCATTTATCTAAGGAAACTACCTGCGCCATCTAAAACTCACACTTACTGAACTTTGCATATAATTATCTCTCCTTCAGTATCTATAACACAATTATCAAATATTGTTCATACTCTTCTGTCCTCTTTGAACACACTAATATATCTTTAATGAACACTATTACAAAATGATCCAGATACTCATGAAAAGTTTTTCTCATCATTGCCATAAATGCGACTGAAGAATTAGTTAACCTGAAAGGTGTCACAAAAAACTCATAGTGTCCATACTAAGTATAAAAAACTATCTTGGGAATACTTAGTACTGTTATCCTTAACTACTAGTATCTTAATCTCATTTCAATATGATAGCTCCCCTCAGCTGATCTAAAAGATCATCTATCCTTAGTAATGGGTACTTGTTCTTCACGATTACTGTATTTAGCTGTCATAACCATGTAAAGGCTTATATTGTCATCCTTTCTCTTCACAGATAACACTGGAGCTCCCTAAAATGATGTGCTTGGTCTAATAAATCTCTTTTTCAACAACTCCTCTAACTTCCTTTTTAACTCAAGTAATTCAACAGTAGCCATCCTGGAAAGTGCAAAAAAAATCGATGCAACTCCAAGCATAGTCTCAATGGTGAAATATATCTCTTGTTAAGGGAGTAAACTTGGTAAATCATCTAAGAATACCTCTAAAAATTTCCTCACCATAGGAATATCCTCTAACCCAAGATTCACCTCCCTCTTATCTATACTATGAGCTGGATATGCCTTACATCCATCCAATATCAACTGTCTAGCAATAATGTCCAAAATCACACATACTAAGACCACTCTGCGATCCCCTATGAATATCATTTTCATTTACCCAAAGACTATCATCACCTTCTTTGTATAACAATCCATTATAACCTAATGTTGTGCCAACCAATCCATCCTAAGAATTACATCAAATTCTCTTAAATCCATCAATATCAAGTTAGTTAATAGCTCCACTCCACCAATCCTCATTGGTATCCCTCTCCTTACACTATTTACCACCACACAGTCTCCTACTAGCAACCATACTCTTAGGTCATATCCTAATGGACTAACATCCCCCAAAACTTTAGAGGCAAACTTTAAAGAAATGTAAGAATATGTAGATACTGGGTTTACTAACACATAAGCCTTAATATCAAATAATAAAATCATACTAGAAATTACATCATTGGTTGCAGGTCCCTCTGCCCTCGTCATATGGTATATCATTACTTAAGTTTGACCCTATGCTAAGGATGTCTCATTAGTACCTATACCCACTACTGGTCCTCGTCTAACTCCTTTACCACCACCTCTACTACCAATTCTACCCAAACCTCCACCTATACCAAAGGCACCACTCTAACCACGAATTGTCTCCTCTGTCTCATTCCCGTACTCCTCCCTACTATCAGATAACTCCTCTATGCCCCCGCTCTCCACAAATATAGCATGCCTGGCTGATCCCAATGGGTCCCCAATATGGTCCTTTGCGAACTCTCCCATAGGTAGCATAACTTTGTAACCCTCTAACTCCTCTATTAAAAGGTCCTCTGAACCTCTAACAAACCCCTTTGTCAGATCCAACTAATGGTACATTAATAATGTTATGATGTCTGAAATCCCCACCAGCTCCTCAATCCTTACCAAAACAGTATAAACTACCACTTCTACTCAATGTAACATTGGATCTCCTAGATCCCCTTGCACCAATAGACCATGAATGAGTAGCTACCTTTTTAACAGATTGACTCTCTTCTCCATAATGACTCTCTGGTTGCCTCTTTAGCTCTCCTCTCCTTGTTTCTTATTCTATCACATACTCTACTCTGAGTGCAGTCTCTGGTAACTTTTTGAAATAAAAAATGGTAACTCCCAAACCTAAATGAATATCTATCATCAAACTTTGCTCAAATCAGTAACATCTATCCTTTAGATTTTCCACAACCTCTAATGCATACTTAGACAATGTTGCAAAGTGAGTCTGATAATCTACCACCGACATCTCCCTTGCCTAAACCAAACTTATAAATTCCATCTTCTTTCAATCTCAATATATTCGTGGAGTGTGTTTGTCCCTAAATTTTATCTGGAACTCCTACCAAGTCATCTCTTGTGCCTCATAAGATCTCTTTACTAACTTCCACCAAGTCAGTGCATTGCCTTAAAATAATGAAACGATATACTACAACCTTCTCTTTAAGGTACACTATAGACAGTCAAAAACTAACTCTATCTGTGCCCACCATGCCTTAGCCTCCTCAAGATGAGTAGTACCTCGAAACTCCACTGCACCCATCATATGAATATGCTCATAGTTGTGATCAACCCTTACAATCACCTCAAGTTGGAGCTGTAGTAACAATCAATGACATTAACTAAAAGAACTACATCATCTGTGATGGCATTAACTGTTGGGACCCAATCTCGAAGTCAGATCCCAACCGGAAAAGACAAAAAATGAAAAGCGAAACAAAGTGCGAAAAGTTGCGAATCAGAATACAAACCGAATCGAATCTACAAAACGAATGTCCGACATCGGGTAACAAAGATTGATCGAGAAACGAAGCGAGACGCATTGGAAACCCTAAGACTAATCCAAAAAAATCCCGATATAATTTTTTTTTCATTCCTTCCTCTTTATACAAAACCATTCCAAGTTCTCTTTTGGAAATTATCCTTAATCAAACTCAGTTCATAATTTTCTTCTTAATCAAATCATACATATCCCAAATTTTCATCTTTTAACTAAAAACTTATCTTTAACAAAACTAATCTCTTATTCTTATTCTTATCTTTGCCATAACCCGATTTTATCGAAAATCGGGCAGCATAACGGCTGTATTTTGAACAGCCCAAAAATCTGCAAAGGCTCAAAAACACTTCTATAAACCAAATCCAATCACACAAAGTCATCGGACCTCCCGTCCGGAATCCAAACGTCGGCAGAAACACACATCTATACCTAACACTTCAAAAATTCTCAAACATCATCAGAAACACCCATATCTCAATTCACTCATGTACAACCTACAATTTGCTTACATCATCATAATCATACACAATTGAAATATACAACTTCATAAATCCAATACACTATATTTCATAGTTCACAAACATCCCAAAATAAAACTTACAAACCATAATGGCCTTCCAAGCCATACTTAGACATCAAAATTTCAAAAGTACAAAGGACAAACAAATACAAGTTTGAACACACGTCTTGACTTTCTTTCATCCGATCTCCTTCTCGAATACCTGGAGATGGGGATGAAAGGGGGTGAGCTTACGCTCCGTGGATAACATATTTATACTCGAAAATAAGCAAAAATCATTTCTTAAAATGTTCGACATTTATAAACATTTCTCAATCGCAAGAATTTCAAACTTAGTTCTCAAGCCTTTCAAATCATTCAAAAAAAACATTCTTCATCAATTTCCAAAATTTTCTCGATTTCAAAACTCATTTCTCAAAATTTCACAATTGGTCTCGCAAGTCATGTACAAGTTCGAAAAACATGAATGCTTCACATAAATGAAATATCACGCACATAAACAAAATCAAAAATCACATAACATAACAGAATGGTTTGGTTTCGGTCCTAACGGAACGTACTGCACATTCCCGCATAACGGTCATGTGCAGCCGTGAACAGAGGGGAGTCCGAAATCGAAACTCCTATGCCACTAGCGGGCAGCCGGGAGAAGGCTATCAGAGGGAGACCAGTGCACTGACTCTTACAGAGGGGAC
>JANVCL010000212.1:22956975-22969700 GCA_026546855.1 Erythroxylum incrassatum | reverse complement strand
TTAGGTCGGCTGGGCCGGCCATACAAGGCCCAACCCCAGGCCCAGATGTTGACGGCCCGGTCGCAGGAGATAATCTCCCATGCAAACGTAAAGATTCACGTAAAGACCTAAACCTAGCGGTAATTCCAGGTATATAAGGTACTATTCCTCCCTGATTCAAGGACGACTCCACAATCCTAATTTTCCTGCTGGTTATAATCAAAACCCTCACAGAAAGACTGACTTGAGCGTCGGAGGGGCCTCTTGGGGATCAACTCCCGGCACGCCATTGTTTGTTTTGCAGGTATTCCGCAGCCAGAGTCTCACAGATCATGGATCCTAACAATGACGTTCAACCCCAGCAGAATCAGGCTGAACCAGCGGCAGTAGTATTATCTGTCGGTAAATATGGAGGGAAATCATCTCGTTAAAATTTTCGACGGACTTTAGCGATGGTAAAAAATCTCTATCGATAAAAAGGGCGAGAATTGTTGGCGGAATAAAAAAGTTTTGAGTTTATTGACGAAAAAATTTCTTTCGGTAAATTTTCAAAGTAAACGTTGTCGTCTGATTCGACTTTAGCGTTTTAAATAAAACGAAAACGACGTCATTTTCGTTTACATTTAACTCACCTCAAAGCCTCCTCCCCCCTATGTCTTCTTCTTCGTTGTTCCTCTCTCCCTTACGTTTTCTCAAGCATTTTTCCTTTCTCTGGTTTCTCTGGCATAAACTCTTCTACTTGTCGATATTTGTGTTCTACGGCCATTGTCATTGTGTCCTTCAACAGAGGTATTTTTGCAGCCTTTCATCTCTGTTATTTCAACATATGTTGGATGTATTTGGGTGTTTAATAACATTCGTTTATTTGGATATTCTGTTATTGGAAAACAATTTTAATGTATAAATGTTAGTGATGGAAGGGACAAGACATAATTTTGGTTGTGATTTTGGGATGAATTTTTGATGTATGTAAGGTGTTTGATGAAATGCTTATTATGTTGACGTTTATTGTATGGGAGTGTTTTGTGTAATTTAAATTGATAGAAACCTATTCCTTTAAATGATGAGAGTGTTATAACTTTGATACAAGTCTCTATAATGAAAAAATGAATCATTCCTACATTGAAAATAAATGAGTCTTCATCTTAATGATTCCTAAATTTCATTATATTGTGTTAAATTTATTTTGATTTCTTTCATCCCTCTCTTGACCTTTATAGAACCTTTTAGAGTCTCTTACATACCTGGTTGGTATTTGTAGTACAAAGGAGTAAGCAATAAGGTGGAAAGATTACATTGCACTCAAAATAATGGTGAAGTTAGAACAAGAACAAACTATATCCAATGAAATGGAGAGTTATTACAAATAGAGATAGGGCATATAAAATGGTAGATGAAGATGATACACATATAGTACACTTAGGGAGGGAGATCACATACAATTATAGGGTATGAGAGTTGTATGGGTACCCATACACCTATGCCATTAATATCATTTTCAATGTTAAGAAACAACCAAAGGATAATGCCCTTAGATAATCACAAAAGAGAAAGGTTCGCAAGCAAATCAGGATTGGTTTGGTCTAGCAATATTTTTAACATTACTCCTATTAAAAGTCCACATATTTCTATTTCAAAATAAACAATATTATTTTCTGATTTGTTGGCTTTAATATATTGAAAATATTACAAAATTATTGAACAAGTATATAATATTAAATACAAAATATTCTTTTTCGCAGGCCCTATATTGTGTTGAAGAGAGTTGCTCATCCTTCTTTTTTGTAGTCTGGAGTTGCCTGTCCATTTATGTAAGTTATCCAACTAATGTCTACCATATGTAGAGAACTAAATGTACGTGAAATTTATGTTTTAATATTAATGCTTAATAATTATCACTTATTAACATAAACATTGCCTTCTGATAGGACCAATACAAGAAAACATTCAACGTCAGTCTCAACAATCTGAAGATGTTGATGAGACTCAAACCTATGTTCATGTAGTGGGTGGTAGGGACTCTTGTGGAAGGATATTCGGCTTAGGTTTATTTGAGAACATATGTTATGTGCAATCCTCCACATCCAGTATAGCAGCATCTAATAGGCGGTCCGCACTCAATGAAGTTCATGAACTTCGGAGCACAGTACAAGCATTGACAACTCAGTTGCAACAGTCGATGGATGGAGTATATAGCCCAACTCTGTAATGAGGTGGATGAGTTGAAGGGGAAGGACAACACCTCATCACAACATTCAGAGCATTCACATTCACTAAATGAATAGCGTAGTTGTAGTCACCAAATGAATAGTTGTTAAATACTTATTGTTGTTCAAAATAATTTTTTATTATCAATTAAGATAATTTTTAATTTATATCATCAATCAACTTTCTGTTTTAACAAATTAAATATGGAAATAAATAAAAATATTATCAACAAATAACTGATAACTATATAAATTATGCATCAATCATAAGATTATCAAATAAAATTAAATGCAGGAAAAAAACAGTATCAGTATATTGACCGACGGAAAACCAAAATCTGTAGGTAAAATGTTATCAATTTACCAACGGACAACTAAGTTCCGTTGGTAAAGTTAGTCGCGAATTTACTGACAGAGCTATTAATCCTTGTCCGTTCGTCGCTAAATTTACCGACCGAAACAAACGTTTTGTCGAAAAATTTATTAACAGCACAAAATTACCGTTTCTATATTTAACGACATAAAATAAAATATCCATCGGTAAATTAGTAACGAAAAATTTGTGCTTCGTCGATAATTATTACATACTACTAATTCTTCGACAACTTGTTCCGTCGATAAATTCCGTAGCAAAATTAGTTTGCCAACAGAAAATCTATACATTTTGTTGCTAAATCCTATTTTTCTTGTAGTGATTTATACTATTAAATATTGCATTGAAATAACTTATTTGACGAAAATCTTCTTTTAGAGTTCATAATAGTATAAATTTCTTTTAACATTTTAAAATGATAAACAAATGCTTTTTAGGATAAGTGAAATCGCATTATGAAACGTTTACTATAAATAATGATTTATCACTATTGCATAAAAAGTTACTTCTCATGATATGGTTACCAAGTTTTTGTTTAAATAAGAATTTTATTTAATGTTGAAGTTTAGATTATAAATCTTAAGATGCTAATTAATATATGCAAATATTTTTAATGAAAATCTTAAGGAGGATCATAGTTTTAACTAAGTTGATTTATTATCTTCAAAAAAAAAACTAAGTTGATTTATTTAGGGAAGCATATACTTACATTAATTCTTGTAGTAATCAAAATTTGAGTTCCACATGCCTTCCAAAGACCACCACCCACTAGATACAAACTTTATTACCTTCATGTTATCCATTTGTTAATTTTCACTTGCTTCTAAGAGAAGCGCGTGAAGCTTACACGCCAAATCTGAATTTCGGATGAAAAACGTCAAAACTTTTGTCGGGGCTTGATTGACCCCACCACAGAATAGAATGAAAGTACAGAGTACTATAATGCATTAGACAATAGCAAAGCAGTAATCTGTAATTGACGTGTCATGAAACGTGGAAGGTTAAAACTGAAGAATGCTCCACGTATACCAGTGGAACCCCTCAGCTAGCGTACGGTTGGATTAGGAATACGATACACCCAGACCCTGGGCTGTGAGTCTCCAATTTTGAGAAATTCTTCCCTCCAGAACTAGTTCAACAATAATACGTAATCAAATAATAATAAAATTTTATAATAATTATTATTTGATTACGTATTATTTAATATATAATAATTCATTAATATTGAGATTTTTATAAGTTATCTAATAATTTCATATATTTGCTATACATATTTATTAGATTTTTTTAAATTTAAGACTTTTAACAGTGAGGGAGGCACTTGGAAGTCCCTGAAAGTTCAAACCGTCTTTATGTATGCATTTCTTTAAAATTTGAGGTTAGAATTTTGCGTCCCGCAATGAACATATCTAACTGGAACAGAATTTAGTTTGGATATAGATGACTTAAAAGTATCTTTTTATAATCGAGACCCTATTAAAACATCTCGTGAGATAAAAAATTAAGAATAAAGATTTTTTGTTTATAGGGTTTAGCATATCTTGCTACATAGTCTCTTTTCAAAATAACATACATAGATAACTGGCTTGAAAAGAGAATACATAATGATAATCCTGTATCTATCTATTTACCTATATATCTATATATGTGTGTGTATGTATACATCTGTACAGGCAACATTCGGAAGCTAGTGCATTCAGGATTTAACACTTTACACTTGCGGTTGAGTTGTTTGTTGTTTTCACCTTAATCCACTATATATATACACAAAAGACCCACCACTGTCTCAGGACAGACAAACTGTTGATGATCACCAGTTTGGCAAAATTAAACCTCAAGAACAACAAACGTTAAAAATGGCGAAACGTTTCAAGCTCAGGCTGTCCCGAATGATCCCGTCCTTCCAATCTTGCCGCTCCAAGGACCCATCTTCTCTGCCGTCAAATCCTGTTCCTTCATTTCTCAGACTCGCCCCGGTGGTCGACCTCCGCTCGCTGTCTAGAACACCTCACCACTCCATCATCAAACGCCAGGTCTCATCGGCGTTCATGTCCATTGGCTGCGGTTTAAGATCAAAGTCCACCTACGACGGTAACGTGTCCGATGCTGACCACTCCAAATCGCCGCCGCCTCCTCCTACACCGGAGTTCCATTGGGAAAGAGAAGATAAATGGCATGTCATAGCTAAAGTCTACGAAGAAAGTAGTACTACTCGTCAGAAAATCTACAGGAACGACGTCGACGTCGTGCTTCCTCCTCCACGGACTCCGAGCTCGATGAGGACGAAGCGAGGAGCCAAGAAAAAGAAAATGACACCCAGAACTCGAATCAGCACTTCGTCAGCTGATAGCGAGTTGTTTAGCAGTGAGGGTTTTGAAGACGAAACTGACATGAATAATGAAGAAACAGAGACGTTAGTTTCATCTTCCAAGAGCTTTTCAACAGATTCCTCTTCGGAGTTCAATGGCCAAAATCTGGAAACCATTATCGAAACTCCCTTTAGTGGGGCTGCAATTAGAAATCGAAGACAAAAGGTTAAAAAGGAAAGACGGAGCTTTTCAAAGCAAAGGGCAACCAGGAATAAAGTAAGAAAGAGTTTTGAGTCGATGTCGCCGGCGAGACTTTCCCGATTTCAGTGGCTGATACCGTGCACGGTGGAGGGAAAAGTGAGGGAAAGCTTTGCAGTGGTGAAGAAATCCGACGACCCTTACGAGGACTTCAGGAGGTCGATGATGGAGATGATACTTGAAAAGCAGATGTTTGAAGAGAGAGACTTGGAACAGCTATTGCATTGTTTCTTATCTCTCAATTCCAGGCATCATCATGGTGTTATCGTCGAAGCTTTCGCCGAGATTTGGGAGGCCTTGTTCTGCAGAAGATCATCGATTTCTAACACAGTTTACAGAGCTCGTTAAACTGTGCGCTAATTATATGATCATCATGGTCTTTCTTTCTAGTTTCGTGTCTTTAATCTTCATGTAATTTAGTAATGTACGATTATCATATAAATTATCAAAACTGAAGTTGGAAAACGAAATGAACATCTCCGTTGTCCGATATGAGACGACCCATCAGGGCACGTCACCAGTCATTTCTATACGAGTACTTTCACAAGTCTATGAAGTCTCATGCAGCAAATTTCATTTTTAAATAGGGTAGCTCAGTACGTGGTATGTACGTACTGAAATTTTCTAATGTTATCCTCACTGAAAAGCTCTGGTTCCGGTGGAATTGTTTGTCCTGGTCGAGCCATGGTGGAGTCCAATACCATTCTTGTGCCCCTTGGTTAGGTTAGGGCTTGAAATTTCAGTGACTAGCGCTGAAGGTTTCTGTATGTTCAGGGAGACTGCTAGTCTTGTCATATTAATGGACGAAGCTATAAAGCTCTTGAATTTTAACCTTATGAATTGATGTAGGCAGTGTCCTCTGTGAAGGGTAAACTTTTGAGTTTTGACCCAAAATGTAGAAGAAGAAGGTTGAAAGTTTTTCCCTTCCCTAGAATATTAAGCAAAAAGACAACTGTAATTGTGAAGACTTTTTATGGATGGAGACCATTTTCTTCGTTAATATTAACATATCAAGAGGGATTAAACGAAACAGCTAATGAACCGCTGGACAATTTCTGAAAAGTCTCCGTTGAAAAGGCAAGAATAATGACGCAATGTGGGTGTGGTTAAAGTGGAACGGTCACCTTCCTCCGTCTTGTAGGGTTTGATTATTCCATTTTCATTGCACATGGATGCTATCACCCAAAATATGGTTTAATGTGCTCCACTAGGTTGGGAACTATCATTGTTCGAGATAGCTATAATGGCTACACACTACACAGGGTTCCATTGTCTCCTCCATCAACTTACTTTCATATATCTTTTATTTTCCTTTTTTGACAATTGATGTAATGAAACTTCGGTGTATCTGAAATCTTCGGCTCTAGATTCGCATGTTCGATTTTTAAGTCTTTGTAATGGATTGTCACATAGTTTGATTGGTGGTTTTAGAGTTTTTTTCAGGCGGAAGTAAATTAATAAATATTTAAAAATACGATATTCGATAAAAATTTCTAATGACCTATCTTAAGAATAATTATATTTTTTATAATGATAATTTTATCAAGTTATTTTTAAATTATACGGAGAACAATATAAGTCAACGTAAGTATATAAGACTATCTGCTTTGCAAAAGTTTAGAAAGAGTCGTAACATACGTAATTTCTTTTATTTTTATAAAAAGCTGTTTTAGTAATTTAAAGCTGTAAGCTTATAATTAAAAAAAATCTTGGCCACTATTTTAAATAATTTATTCTAAGAATTAAAGTAAAATAAACGATAAGAATGTCACTTTTAAGATAAGATGATCCTCCCTATCATTATAGCCACCTCAATCATGTCACTAATAAGTGAAAAGACAAAATAAATAAAACTATACAATTCTACACATGTAATAAGGCCTTTTGTTACGAAAGTTACGATCACAGACATGAAAGCATTGGACTATACTATTAATGCAATGCATGGTCTAGAATCCATAAACTAATTTTCATAACACTAGAGAACAAAAGTGCCCTCGTCATCAGGTGGTCTATTCTGCTTCCTATGCTCGTTCACCGTGCAAATCCTCTGTTTCGCTAGCTGGCTATGGTATCTATAATATATATATACACGCACATATATGGATACAGTAGGAGCTTCAGGAAAAGTGAATGTACACAAATAGATTAGGGTCTGTTACCGTGAATGGTACGTTACCGGGCCAAAAAATTTACCATGGGACAAACACAAATAAATTTTAACTGCAAGTGGTGACATTTCAGTGAGACGATTACACACACGGTATCAGAGATTCTTTACCCACCAAAGAAAACCTGACTCAGATTTTTGGCACTTGTTCCCATGAAAGCGACAGCTTTTTTCAGTGCACGAGACATGAAATTAGAGATCTTTGGAATTCTACTGCTCCATATCCTTTCCGGCATGCTTTGTTATCTTCTTAACAAGTCACACAAGACTCTCAGAACTTTACCAGTCCTTTAGGGGTTAAGACTTGTTATTGGACAGCTCTTTTCAAGATGTTCAAGGAATGGACCAACATTTAGATGACCTTTTCTAAGAAGTCCATCTTGGAAAAATAAACTTAACTTTTAGGTTCATAAAGTGTTAATTTTGAATCTATTAATTTTTGCGTACTATGATCTAAATACCAATTATCTAGAGTCTATTATTTACAATCATTTAATAGTTAAAAATTAAGTGGATGTTGTATGAAATAACAGAGGTTGGAAGAAGTATTAAATGTAGATAGACCGGAGTTGAATATAAAACTATAATCTAAAACTATCTCGTAAAAATAAGAAGAGCTTGTAAACTATATGATTTATCATCCGTCTAGCAACATAAAATAGGTGAAAATCTTCCTGACGGACGTGAAATATGCATTTTTGAATGCCTATTTTTAAGAAGATTTTTATATTGAGCAACTAATGGGATATGCAGAAACGGGAGAAAATGGCAAAGTTTTGAAGTTCAAAATGGATTTTTGTGGCTTAAAACAAGATCCAAGAGTTTGGTATAGCTGTATAAATAGTTACTTCCTAGAAAAAAGGTTTCTCATAGTGTTCTTATGAGTATTCTTTTTACTCCAAGCATGAGAAGGGAGATGTATTGCTCTTGTGCTTCTACATGGATGATTTAATCTTCACTGTTAATAAGGCAAATATGTTTGAAGAATTCAAGAAGGAATGACTAAGAAATTTAAAATGACTCACATTAGCCTTATCGGCTACTATCTCGATATTGAAGGAAGGAAAATGGATAAAGGAATTTTTATTTCATAAGAAAGATATGCTAGACAAACATTGAAGAAATTTAATATAGAAAATTACAATTGTCACGACCCGAATGAGTGCGTGACCAACACATAAAACCCAAAAGCCTAAGCCCTTAAATCACGTAAGCAAGATCACAGTAACAAAACAACCCGAATGAGTGTAGGACCAATATATAAAACCCAAAAGCCTAAGCCCTTAAATCACGTAAGCATGATCACAGTGACAAAAATAAATGTAAAAATCTCAAAAATAAATAACAACATGGGCGCATATAAGTGCAAACACAGGAAAGTATAATAACGTTATCATGCATCAAAAGAAAATTGTCTACATACTAAATCTTTTCATAGTGGAGAATAGAGCATAAGCACAAGTGGAAATAATTGAAAAGCATACATGGAAGTAAATATGTTGCGGCTAACACTCCTTAAAGTCACTATTGCGAAGCTGGTTGCAGCTAACCTGAAAAATAGAGTTGAGGAGAGTCAAACCTCACCGAATAAGTCCATATCGCCCAACGACACCTAATAACATCCTCACATAAAATATAGTTTATATTAGTATAGCCACACATATATGATGCATAGAAAACCACATGTAACATATAATAAATTGTGGAGAAGGAAATTCTGTAAGACCCTAGTCCCTAAGGGTAAATGCTCATAATATTATACCTCTAATGGCTATTAGGAGCTAAGCATCACCAACAACCCAACCATCTTCTATACTCATATATCTGTAAGGCTCTCTTAGTCCAAAGGGGTTGTGGGGAGCTAAGCATTACCAATACACTAGCCCACACTTAATATTTCCAAAGTCACAATTACATTCATAATATACAATATCAAACAAGGACCTAATCAAGAGCTAAACATCAACTAAGATCAATCCATACTATATCTCAATATCATGCCATAATTATCTCTCATAATCAAACCAATGTGCTCTTAGTCCTAATGCATACCCATTAGGTGGCAAGTCTTACCAATTTTTTCCTCCTCCACATTCATAATTAAACATATCCACATACAATTCAAATATCAATCCTAAAATTTCACAAAACGAGTATTCAGCCATGTAAAAACCATTATAAATGCATGCAGTACGCTGTAGGTACCCAAACTCATATTCATATACTTAAATATAGCAGTATCATTCGCTTAGGCATCATGATAACAACTACTCAAATTACATATGTACATGTATATATATATATAGAAACATACTCAATAAAGGGTATGAATTTAGTATCGGTAGATAGATATGCACTTATCTTATTGATGTACTTGTCAGTCTAAGCTTTGCAATATAAGTCCCATTAATAACCTAGGAGTCATTAGGTTTGCTAAGATAGTTCAATTATGCAATTCAGTCATTGATTTTGTTCTTGCCTAAACCTTCTGTGATTTTTAATTTGCAAACCACTAAGTATTTTGCTATGGTTCTTAAGGAAAAAACGATCATCACAATTTATAAGATTTTTTAAAAAAGATTTAAATAAGAGTTGCCAGAAGGACGTTGGAAAGTATCTCTAGTGACTGGAATATTTCTTTAATAACTAGGAAATTGTTCAGTCACATAATTTAACAATTTTTATACCAAATGAAGGCTCTTGAAGAGTAGAAAAACTTTTACAGCTACAAGAAACTCAAATTCTCAACTAATCTTAATGAAATGAAGAGAAATTATTTCAGACTTGTAACCTTTATTTTCGTCAATTGATTGTGATACAAGTGGTGAACAGTGGTAAGCCAAAGGGCTTTTGCTTCTGATGTCGAGAGAAGCCAATGGTGGTGGTGGTGGTGGTCAGCAACACTCATTGGAGGCGACAAATCATCTTATTAGGTTATGATATTCTTAATATAAAGGAATTTGCATCCTGATCTGATGCTGAGAGACATCTTGCTAAATGCCAGTTTTCTATTGAATAAGAAATTATTAATCATTAAATGTAGGCTCTAATGGTATTTTTCTCTTAATATGTCTATTTAGAAGTTTAAAGAATCAAAAAGTATTTAGAAGTTTAAATAATTAAAAAGAAAGAAATCTTTATTGTTAAGTTATAGATTATAGTGAGCAACCAAAGCTACAAAAAATGAGAAGTATATGTTGCCAGCTTATGTTACACTTATTTCAAGTAATTGAAAATTGAAAATTTTGTAGTAAGGATATATACTTACAAACAATTTAGAGTGTGCAATCACAAATTGGTGTTTCCTTGATTTAAATGGTTATATGTAAATTAAGAAATCCTGTTGAAAAACATAAGAAGAATGACTACCTAATCTTAGAGTTATGGTGTTATGGAGAGACGAGCAGGAGTGAGCGATTGAGCAACAGAGCGAGGGTTAAGGAGGAGTTAAGTATGAGTGACTAAGCAAGGGTCCACTACCAAGGAGGATGTTGCCTGTGTGTTACTAAAGAGGGAGATAGAGACTACGGAGTGGAAAGGAAGTGTTGTAGATTAATTAATATACAATGCCTCTGAAAGTTAACTTAAATAACCTAGGCTTGGCAGGTAGAAACTTCATAAATGATGTCGTTTCAAATAAATAAGTTATAACTTATCAAGTATTGGGTTGATATCTAAATTTTTTTTAGAAATTAGGCCCAAGCTCAACTTGAAGCTTGGTCAAACTAGATCATTTTCATTGGCTTCAGGTCAGGTTAGGCTTGGGCACGCTTGTCATTCCTAGTGCCATTTTCAAAATTACATAGGGAACATAAAAAAAGTTAAATTTGATAAGCCCTAATCTCTATAGACCTAAGACTAAACCATTATTATAGGAAAGTAAGCATAACATTGCCCTTATTAATGACCTAATAGAATGTATTAGATTTACTTCCTAAGGTTTAAGTCAAAGTTTGCATATGTGTTTATAAAATTCAAAGCCTAAATTTAGAACCAAAGTGTTTTCATAATTCAAGTATTGAGATCAGACAATGAGAAGGAGTACAAATCAAAACAATATAATATGTTATGTGAAGAAGTTAAAATTAAATACTAGCTAATTGTCTCTTATACTTCATAACAAAATATGCTTAGTAAGAGGAAGAACCTAAAAATTATAGGGATGATTTAATGCATATTGCTTAAGAAAGGACTATTTAAGAAATTCTAGGCAAAATAGAAAACAAGTTGTTTTTTTACTAAATAACCTCCTTACAAAGGTTGTAAAAGGAAAGCTCCATTTAAAACTTAGTATTGCGGTAATCCTTCTTTAAAAAAATCCTAAAGTCTTTGGCTGCACTTGTTTCCATGTGTACATCAGGTGCTAAAAAGATATGCTTGATAGAAAAGAAAACCCTAGCATTCTTATTAGCTACAACAACATCTATAAGACTTAAGCCTCCAATTTTGAATTTCAAAGGGCTAACTTTGGGATGATTTGAGTATAAATCAAGCTTCTATATCCAAGCATCAGATATTAGCTGGTGTTTTTAATTATGTACTTTAATCAAATGAAGCTCAGGGGGATAGATTTAAATTGATAAGCATTGGTAAGGAACTAGAGAATGCTGATAGTAGATTGGGGATTCTATACTTGAAATATATTGGTAATATCTTCACTTAGAGCAATAAACAATAAGAGAAATTCTTCATCATTAAAAAGTTGGACAAGATTATGATAAACCAATTATAGATTAAGATATTTCCAAGCTCTTTTCCTTTTGTTGGTGCCCTATTATGCTCTGATCACCCATTGATGGAATTATAAAATTTTAGCCCTATAAACCAACTATGGATAAAGAAATTTCCAGTATCTTTTTCTTTTTTGATTGCCCCATTATGTTCTGGTCACTCCTTGATGGAGTTACAAAATTTTAGCCTTCCAAATCCTGCAAACTCCCTATTTAGGTCTTCAACTCACCTTTTAAGAAAGAAGGTTTCTAGGAATTTTTAAGGGGGCTTAGGATATAGATATTCCTGGCTGCAAAACTTTCTAGCGAATGGGGAAGCTTAAATTGGTAAAATTAGAATTTAAAACTCTCCATTAGAATAGAGGCCCTCCAAGTACTCTTAGTGTCGGACCCCGTTTCCGGAGCCCAACGGTCCCGGGACATGAGCCTCGCTGAAACCCATTCCCGAGACAGGAGCCTCGCTGAGACCTTACACCTGACACTTGCTATTAACTCACTTTGGTATTGCACGGTACATTGATTAAGACTTAAACCCTACTCTAAAATAATATAAAATAAAAATAAATAAATAAAAATAATTTATTTTTTCCAACACGTGTCCGTTAAACGGACATGAACTGAGCTTGGAGGCCATTTTGACCCGAAGCTGTCCGTTAAACGGACATGCGTGTCCGTTTAGCGGACATGAAGCGACTAATG
>JANVCL010000212.1:22938735-22954773 GCA_026546855.1 Erythroxylum incrassatum | reverse complement strand
AATATATGTGGATATATTTATTGGGCTAGATTGAATTAAGTTGTCGGGCTTTTATTATATGAGATATAATATGGGCCGAAACTTATTGGGCTTCAATGGGATTAGGTTTTCTCTATAAATAGAGAAACTTAGGTCTCATTATAGAGAAGAGATAGGAGACGAAAACCCTAGCCACCTTCCGAGAGAAAAATTGTGCGATGTTCGAAAAGATTTTAAAACGTGCTAGCACACAATAGCCGCTGCCCGAATCGTTCATCCTCATGTGGATGCCGGTAGAGGACATTCGCATATTGCAGTTTCTACAAATCTGAAAAAGAAAATCCGCGTCAAGAGGTATTTTCATACGTGTTATAGTTTTCGGTTATACTTCTTGTTGTATTATGATCCATTTTGCTGTGTATTGTGAATACCAGGGCCATAGGCAATCCAACACCTCTAGGTTTAGAATGTGATCCATACATGAATTTCCTTTTTCTTGGGGCTTAAAGGATGATAGATGGGCACATATTTTTTTGTAATCATTTAAAAAATGCAATATGATCATGCAAAGATTCAGATATAGTGTCATCATATAATTGTTTGACCGTTATAAAAATACTCTAGGCATTCTTTAATGCAATTCCTTAAGTGAAACTAATTCCATACCTATCATTAAAGTTTTTCTGAGCTAAAAAATAAACACTTGATATGCATGAAAGCAATTCCATATCTAACAGGAGGTTTAAAAAATAAACACTTAATATGTATGAAAAAATGTTTATGAAAAAAAACCCAAATAAAGTTAATTGTTGTCTTTGTGCATAATAATGGTTTTGTATAATAATGTTTTTTGCATAATAATGGTTATAATCTTGCAAAAAATTTATATGTTGTCTTTGTCCATATGTGATATTGCAAAATTGAGGTTAATTGTTCTTTTCCAAGTAGAGATCGAGGCTGCAATGGCTTAAGCAATATTATAAGTTGTAGGGTATGAAAACATTAATAGAAAGAAACAAAATATGCAATATACAACTTAAAACTTATACATATATGTACCTATGCTCAATTCAAAACTTATCAAAAACTAGCTACTTGTTTATTGTCTTCCTTACAGGCCTTGTTTTGTGTTGAAGTATGTCGATAATTATCCAACCTTATCTGTCTTATTTGTAGTTTACGATTGTCCGTCTATCAAGGTAAGTCATTCAACTAAGTAATGTCTACAATGTGATCGATTTTATGTTGTTTGTTGCAATTTTAACTCTAAAAATGATTGATGAGTTTTTAGGTAGGGTTTAATAGTCTAAGTATTTTTGTTTGGGCATTGTTTAAATTGAAACATAAAGACTTCAACTTCAATGTGATTTGTTCAAACTTAGTATTAACATAAGAAATTCAGGTAATTAAGATGACAATTCTTTGCATAATAAACCCTTAGGATGGTATATAGGCTAGAAACCCATGATGCAACTCTTATGAGGCTTATCGGTGAAAAATTTCAAGAGCCTAGGAGTTACAGTGAGAACTTGCTTTCTTGATTCATTTGCTCAAAAAATTTCACGCACCATAGTGCTTCTTAAAAATCAAACTTTGGAAATGAACTTGTAGGTGATTAATTCAAACATAAAGACTTGGACTTCAATGTGATTGCTCGATCTAGCATTGGAATTAATATATATAAGCAAAAAATGTGCATTTGATATTTTTGAGGAAACTGATTTTATTTATTGTAAACCAATTTCCACTCTTTTTATTTTTAATATAAAGTTAGAAAAATAATATGTAGGTGCTTTTTTTTTACTTCTTCATGTCACTTCTTATAGGATATTAGTTGGTAAATTGCTTTATTTGACTGATACTCACTTATGTTGTCCATCAATTAAGTCAATATATCGATAAGCCAAGTACAATTCATTTGTAGGTTGCTTATAGGAAGTAAGATATATTAAGGATAATAAAGATCAAAGCCTTATCGTTCTTAAAAAATTCTTCTATGAAGTTGTAAGGTTGTTATGACTTAGAATGTGGTGATTGTCCAATTACTAAGGTCGAATTGGTTGTGATTGATTTTTCTAATTGTGAAATCATATGGTGGGATAGGTTGTTTTCAATTTGGAGGAGAAATGATCAGAGACCTGTTAAAACTTAGGGGAAGTGAAGGATCTGATGATGTGTAAAGTAAAGATTAAATGTTTTGAAAGATTAATATGGATACTACCATAATGATTATTATATCTAACTATGAAATCACTTTTTAAAATAATAGTATAGATCTTGGATGTATAGATGATTAACACCTAATGGTTTCATTAATCCTAAGTTTGTTGAGGGAGTTGAAGTTTTTGTTGACTATGCATGTTCTCAACCTACATATATGGATAGTCTAAAGATCAGATGTCCATGTAAAAAGTGCAAACATATTCATTTTCCTCCTATTGACGAAGTGAATATGCATTTGCTAAGAAAAGGGTTTGTTCCAAATTGTTTTGAGTGGACACGACATGAGGAGCCATTAATTTGTAGCACCTTAAAGGGTAATGAAGTAAACTTGTAAAAAATTTGGATGAGTTTGATTGAGGGGGGATTGGATATATAATAAATAATGTGAGTATAATCGAAAATCCTTACATCGAAATTATTTATGATGCAATTGGTTATACCTTTCAGGAAAATATAGAAAATCTTGAAGAAGAACCAATCCCAAATGCAAATTTTTTACTTACTAAAATCAGTTGACCAAGAATTATAGCCAAATTATGAGACCATGACTCAATTATCTTCAATTGCTCGAATATTGAACATAAATCTGAAGACCATATTTTTTTTATCAAAGTTTGGATAAAATTGATGTATTTTTACAACCATTGGTACCTAAATAACATCATCTTTGGGAATTTGGTGTGGAGACATATGATATGTCTCCTAAACAATTTTTTTTGTTGAGAGTAGCTTTCATGTGGACTATTAGTGATTTCCTTGTGTATGTTTTGTTATCTAGATGGAACACAGTAGGAAAATTGGCTTGTCTTTACTGTGGCAATCATTCTGATGTGTTTTATCTTCCTAGCGATGCAAAAACATCTTGTTTTGACAACCATAAGAAATTTCTTCTTCCAGATCATCCATTTAGATGCAATAAACAAAAGTTCATTAAGAATAGGATGGTAAAAATACCTACTCCCCCTCACAAAGTTGACGAAGAGATTTTGCAGGAGATTGATGGATTAGGGTTGTTGAAAGGTATAGAACTTGAAACTAAAGAAGTTATTAGAAGCATAGGTAAAAACTTTGGTTAGAGAAAATGAAGTATCTTTTAAGATTTATCATATTAGAAAACTAATTTGATAGGTCATAATCTAGATGTGATGCATATTGGAAAAAATATTTTTGACAATTTTTCAACACCATAAGGAACATTGAAGGGGGGAAAAGGACAACGTAAAATCACGAGCTGATTTGAAACTTTTTTGTAGAAGGAATGAGTTAAATAAAGATCTTCGCACTGGTAAATATCGAAAACATGTTACACTTTGGATAAAAAATAAATTTTTTTATGTGAATGGTTGAAAAGTCTAAAGTTTCCCAATGGTTATATTTCGAACTTGGCAAGGTATGTGGATATGAGAAAGTATAAATTATTTAGGATGAAAAGTCATGATTTTCATGTGTTTATGTAAAGGTTAATTCCAATTGCATTTCAGGAGTTGTTACCAAATAAGGTTTGGGAAGCTATATCAGAATTAAGTTTGTTTTTCAAAAGCTTAACATCATCTGAAATAAAGTTGGTTGAAATTAAAAAACTAGAAAGGGAAATTTCAGTTATCTTGTACAAATTAAAAGGACTTTTCCTTCTAAGCTTCTTTGACTATATGAAGCATTTACCTGTACATTTAGCACACGAGGCTAAACTTGCCGGTCCAGTTCAATATCGATGGATGTACTTGTTTGAGAGGTAATTATAGTTAATATTTAAATTAAACTTGTAGCATGTTTTAATCACAGAATTATAATAACCCTATTTGTAAGGTAGACATTTGCATCACTTGAAGAAAAATATCAAAAACAAGGCTAGAGTTGAAGGTTCGATATGTAATTTTTATTTAGTGGAGGAAGCAAGTACATTTTGTTCACATTATTTTGAGCCACACGTGCACAAAAGAGAAAGAAAAATTCCTCGCAGTGACGATGGGGGAGAAACAGGTGATGTTGATGGTACCTTATCCATTTTCATATATCTTGAACGAACATATGGACGATCAACAAGAAGAATGTTAACAAAAAAAGAAATAGACGCTGCCTATGGTTACATTTTATTGAATTGTCAAGAGCTTCAACCTTTCATGTAATAAGTTTAAGTTGATTTTGAAATTGATTATTTCTCGATTCGACGTTATCAATAAAGAAGTTAAAAGACACTTTCCTCGATGGTTCGAGAAATATGTATGTTTTCACTTGTAATAATTGAAATTGTTGAATTATCATATCAAAATGTTTAAATGCCATTATACTATTTAATATGATTTTTTGTGTGTAGGCGTCAGAAAATTCAATAGAGAATAAGTTTATATTTCATCTTGTGAAAGGACCTTTGTGAATTGTTAAATTATATCCAGTGTATTTTGTTAATGGATACAAATTTTATACAAAATATTATGATCATAGTAGGGCAACAATAAATAGTGGGGTTTGCATACAAGGAGTTGATGGATTACTATGTTAAAATTATTAAGATACTTGAAATTGAGTACCTGCATTGCCAATAAAGCAAAGTGTGATATTTAAGTGTGAATGGTTTGATCCAACTCCTAATGTTAGAACAAAAGTGCATAGCCAATATAATCTAGTTGAAATCAACTAGCGAAGAAGATTTAGACAATTTGAATCTTTCGTGTTGGCGATGCAAGCGATCCAGGTGTATTATATCCCTTTTCCCAGCTTAAGACAAGACTGGTTGGTTGTTTGCAACGCAAAACCTATAGGTGTTTTTGAATTACATGGAAAAGGAGAAAATAAGATAATTGAAAGTGAAGCATTTCAGGAAGCTATTTATAAAATAAATGCATATGTAACATATAACGAGAATGAACCTTTGAACGATCTAAATAATGAATATGTTGAAATTTCATCTGCAGAGGAAGAGGAGGGTGAGAGATCTTAAGAGGAGCTTGAGTTTGATTCTAATTCATCAGAAAAAGAAGATGGTGATGATTTTGCTTTACAATTAAGTGGTGATAACAATTAATTTGCATTTTTATATAATATTAAATGAATAAATCTATTATTGCATCAACAATATATTGTCATATATTTATTTTATATTGTTATATTACTGAAATATTCAATAAAATGTGAATTTCATGTTAAAAATATGCCATAAAAAAGAGAAAATAGGAAATGATGAGGCACTCAAGGGTCATGTTACCACCATTTGGATAAGCCAGTACAAGTCTAGGTGAAGGATCACATTCTCCATATGCTACAGAATTAGGTGCTGTAAGTCTAGCTACTGCACATCCAGATAAGGCATCACCTTCCTGACCTACAATCCTAGTACAATCACCTTCTGTACCAACTGCTACACCATCCAATAGCATTGCTACACAATCCACCACCCCTATGCCGACATAGATATCAGGGGTAAACATTGCGAATGAAGGAGGTGGCCTCCATCCTAGAGCTAAGGGAGTTGATGGAAGAACTTACATCACAATTGTCAACAATTTGTGAGTGAAATTCTATAAATTTTATAATACATGATAATATCATATGTTTATACTGAAATTATAGGTTTTAATTTCAAAAAGATCTAAAATACCTTATATATTAGGTTGGTTCTGTCTGGAACATGCTCCAGAAATATCTTATCCAAGTTCAAGGAGAAGATAGGTCTTGAGGGTTATATATGGAAGAATATCTCTCAGGTGATAAATGATTTTTAATATCAAGAGTTTGAGGAACCAAAAATATGTTCTTTAATCTTTTTTATTTTATCTAATTTTACACATTAATTAGATAAATATTATAGTTTATAAGTACTTATAGTATGTTTTTTCTTTTTTTAGAAATTGTTTTAGGATTTCAAAATTTGATGTTGTAATTTATAATGTATGGGAAAGGCAAGTTCGTGCATGTTATAGAGAATTTCTTGGTTCAATATACAAGAATGGTGTACGACCTCCTTACATATATGAAGAAATATAGACTCGTTGGCAACACTATTGGGCATTAAGAGGCAATGTCTAGTTCAGAGCGCAAATCTGCAAATAGACATGGAGGACTGGAGGGAGAAAGTTTACCTGTACACATTGGAGGATCTATGACCCACCAGAAGCATGCAGAGAAACTTATAATTATCTAAACTTTACACTTATATTCTAATTTTTGTACTTTGATGTATGAAATTTGATTTCAATATAATTTGATGTATGAAATTTATAGTGAAAACATCTGTATTATGGAGAATTACAATGGTACAAATGTCTGGTATCATTAATGACTATGTTGTTGAGTAATTTCTTTGTTCAAAATGAAGTAAATATCATAAAAATAGAGAAAAATCTATCGAAAAATTTGTAAATTGTAATTCACTTATAACACTTTATTATAATGCAGGAAAAGTCTATAGGTAGAAAGCCTATACTACGTTAGCTCTTTTGGCACTCCCACACTAAAAAGCGTGATGTTGTGAGCTTCGTTAACACCCGATGCATAGAACTTAACGTACACTCTGAAACTGTTGATGAAGGTAAGACATATCTTGATGTAGTGGGAGGTAGAGACTCCGTAGAAGGATCTTCGACTTAGGTTCATTTGCAAGCACATGTTATTCGCAATCCTCCACATCTAATACAACTGAATCTAGTGGGTGGTAGGGATCACTATGGAAGGATCTTCAGCTTAGGTTCATTTGCAAACTCATGCTATTCGCAACCTCTACATTCAGTACAATTGAATGTAGTAGGAGGTCCGCATCAAATGAGAGAATCATTCAACTTGAGAGCACAGTGGAGAGTTTGGAAATTTAGTTGCGACAGTCGATGGAGTACATAGCCCAACTCCATAATGAGATGGTTGAGTTGAAGGGGAGAGGCAGCAACTGATTACAACAGTCAGAGTATCCGCCTTTATCAACTGCATAGCTTAGATGGATAAATGAATGTGGATGCTTTTCTACTGTTAAGTAATTTTGTATGAATTCTTAATTTATAGTTATTTTCAATATACTTATTGTTGTATATTATAATTTTTTATTATATATTAACAATCAAGATAAATTTTACTTTGTATGATCAATCAACTTATTGCTTAGAGAAATTAAATGTAGGAAATAAGTCAAAAGATTATCAACAGGAAACTCGGGAAGGAAATAAGAAATGGTAGTTGAAATTATCATAAGTAAATTTTCAGACGGAATTATAATATTCCATCAGTAATTTATAGATGGACTGTTGATTCTATGGGTAAATTACCGACGAAATGAAATATTTCGTAGGTAAATTACCAACGGAACAAAATTTTCCATAGGTAAATTTAGTAATGAACATTGTTTGTCTGTAGGTAAAGTTTACCTAGAAAATATTGTAGTTCTGTCGGTAAATTTACTAAATTTGGCGACCATAAGTTTTTGTCTGTCGATAAATTTTACCTATGACCGCTTCTCCAACTACTCTTTTCATCAGTAATTTTCGTTTCTTATAGTGAATATTTAGAATTTATTGTTGTATAATTTATTATACAAAAATATAATTAAAAATAATTAAAAATTAAAAGCATTGTATATAAAAAAATTAAATATCATTAAATTTGATCATATACAATATGTTAATTATAATTTAAAAATACTTATACATAAAATAAAATTACAAGTCATCTTCACTTCTTACATAATTTGGCCAAGTAATTTTTTGAAATACTTTTCAAACTTAGATCCTTAAGCGACTGGTTCTCCTCTTCAAGACAGTCAACATATGCTAGTCTTGATGAGGATGATGCAATTGGCTTAGGTCCAAACCCAAGACCTTTGATGTAGTAGGATCATGTCCCAAGCACCTTGTTGCAAATGTCATCTATATTTTTCTTATTTTCGTCAAACATTAATGTTTGTAGCAATTCTTGTATCTTATTTTAAAATTTTAAAAGTAAAATCAATATTCAATTCAAATATTTTTAGTTAGTACTACATAAATAAAGAAACTTAAAATTTAAATTTTTTATAATTACATAATTATTGTGCACTTCTCCAGACATCCAACCTTCACCTTCCTTATAGTGTGTCAGTTTGTACTGTTCTCCATTTAGTTCATTCTGACTCTGTTTTATGAAAACAAACACAATAAATATAACTCTATTATATTAGTAAACATAATATAATTATAACTTGAAAAGAAAGAACTTACATTGTCATTTTGCAGGACAACAAATGACTTAGAGCCTTGGTTGTGAGGAGTTTTCATTTTTCCTTTGTTAACCTTGGCTTTCTCACACTTTTCCTAAATAAAGAAAAGAAATAGTCATTAAATTATGTAAAAATATTAATGGAAGCAAATGTGAAGAGAAAAAAGACAAACCTTAACATTGGTAGAGGTTCAATAATCACACATTTGACTCTAATGTTCTGGAGACATCCATTTGGGAACATGTCCTCATCGGAAGGAAAAGATTTGTAATATTGGGGTAGTCAATAACGATGATCCCTGGTCATTTGTTTCAACAGTGAGGTCATATAATCTGAAACTTCAGGATTGTTGATATTGACGATATTAAGCTTTATCCGTGAACAACAAGAAAAAGAGAAATTAATCTTTAAATAAGTAAAAAATATTGCATATAAGTAAATAAAATGAAAATTTACAAAAATTTATCAAAAGCATTTTCTAGCAATTTATCTTCCTTCAACTGCTTGGTATACTTTAGGCAAGGCAATTCAGTCTTAGCAATTACCCCCAACTCACTAGATGATTTTGCCGATTGAATCTTGTCTACAGGATGACCTTGCGAGGTATCAGTATGTACATATAATTTGTTGTTCATTGAAAAATTCATTTATTGCAACTCACGACTTTTAGTTATACCTCTACCTCTTTTTTCTGATGATGATACTGAAACCTAACAATAAATGAATAATGATCAGAAAATACACATTAAACATATAAATATATATTTAAGCATATGTCTATTTAATAGGTGTTAAAGATTAACAAACCTGCAGATCCCTCAATACTAGTTGAGATAGATGGAGGTTATTGTTGACTGACTTAATTGGTAAATGAAGTCGATTGTTGTTTTTGGATAGGATTTGATTGATCTGGTTGTTTTCGGGGAGGATCGATACTTGCCACCTTCTTCCCTTTGTTTCTACCAGGTACCATTATATTGGATATCTATAATTCAAATATCAACAATACGCATAAACATAACTCAAACATCAACAATCTGCATTAACATATATGACTGTAATTTTGTTCTCACATGATCACGTAACTTCTTACATGGCCATGTATCTTCTTGCACAATATTTTCTTACATGACTATTTATCTTCTTACATGATCATGTGTCTTCTTACATGGCCATGTAAGTTTATCTCCTTACATGATCGTGCAAGAAGATACACGACTGTGAATGACCATGTATATATTTATTTGCCTTTGTTGGATACCAAAACTTTTAAAAGAAGTGTCTTTAATTTCAATGTAAAAACTTAATTAACATCCTTTCAAGTATCTTGTCATTCAACAATACAGTAGTACAAGGCCATATACTAAGTTTGAATTCAAACAAACACTAAGGTATATGACATTGTTAGACCATATGAATTGAGAAAGAGGCTTTTCGCTATGACTCATAGGCTCGTGGAATATTTCACCAATAAGCCTCATAGGAGCGACATTATGGGTTTCTAGCGTATATACCATCCTAGGGGTTTATTACGCCTCAGATCATCCATAAGAGATCAAACTCATTCCACATGTAGTAAATACTTATTTAATTCATACATGTAGTCATCGCTGATTCAAACAAAACCTAAACACTCTTACCTAGCTAGTCAACTTACCTGGGTGGATGGACAACCAGAGATGACGAACAATGAAGCTGGATAATTATCAACACTCTTCAACGCAAAATAGGGCTTGGGAAAACAATGATTTCATATTTAATATAACACACTTTTTCAATGTCAATATAAACATACACTAACATGCACTATAGAATGCAAAAACAATTTCGTGAGGGATAAGTAATTATATAGTGGAACTATTCCTAAACCATTGTTTATGTTCTATGTTCATTTATTTTCTGCTTTAAAATATCCCTAAGATAAATACATAACAGCTATTTGTAGAACATTAATACATTATGATTCATAAAGATATTAATTCTAATATGCATATTTAATAATGTCTACATATGTATTATACAAATATGGAACATAAAGAATTGAAATCAATCTCAATATCAACTCGCTTTTAAACATATAATTAATGGGGTGTCAAAAATTATGGAGATGCTTTTATATACTCTAAAACATACGAGAAAGTATTAAGGGAGACCACAACTTCTAATTGAAAATTAGTTCAAAATAGTCTCATATATGTTTAATTAATAAATAAGGTTTAATTTCATTTAGGTCTAAAAATAGAAAACCTTGTTGTAATATATACGAGAGTCCATAAAACTTCTTTATATTCTATATATCATTCTTTATATCAAATATTTTTTTAGTAAAGACTCTAAAATAGATTTTTTAGGAGGGTAGGGGTTAAAGGGCTTTAGTTGAAAAATACCAGGTTGTCTAACATTGTACTTAGGAACAAGGTTAAATTTTTTTTCCTATAAGAGAAATTAGGATAATTTATCCAACCAAGATTACAGGTGTTAAAAAATGGATCATATTTATTATGGAAGTTACTAACATTTTATCCTATTCAACAAATAAAACTTAAAGAAAAGAGTTCATTAATTGACAATCAACTGCTAAATGTCTTAGATATTCATAAATGTCACATGGAACATTGGAATTTCCCATAGAATGCACACTGATATGTTCAAATTTTTTAGCTAAAGAATCTATTTTTCGTGTACATACACAAATTAATTAAAATGTATATGAAGAAATTACATAAATTCATTCCATTGACCTAGTTTTAGGATAAATTAACTTAATTAACTTCATCGAACACTTTATAGGCTTTAAAAATTAACCCCTAAATAACTACAAAAATCCTGTCTTTTCCCTTTTGTCACCATCATTAACATATTAAAATAAACATTCAACCATTAACAGTCCAAATAAACCCAAAAAAACTTAAACAACATTCATGAAACCAACAACATCAAAGCATATAACAACAACAATGAATGAAAAAGAAACCAAGACCAAAGCACATGCAACTAACCTTGACTTAAGGCGATGGAAGACGACGACGACGACAGAAAAAGAAAAAGTTAAACAAGGAGAAGAGAGGTATGTAGAAGGTTTGGGGAGGGAGGCTTGGGTTTTTTACTTTCAGCTGAAGCAAAGACAATGTCGTTTGTCATTAAACAAACGACATCATTTTCATATTAGTATTTTAAATGTTGTAACATTTGGTGACTATTTTCGAGAATCATCACCAAGTGTTAAACAATAGGCAAAGATTTCGAAAATTATTGCCAATACTATAGATGTATATAAATTTTTATTTTGCAATTTTTGTAATATATCATTTCTATAAAATAGTATAGAACTTATATATAATAAATAGAGTTTTGTAAGACCACATAAAATTGTCAAATCATATATATTATAAGAGATTAATAAAATGTACACATAAATATAATACAAAATAAATTTGTGCTTTTATTTTTATAAATTTTTTAATTGAAATTGTTGTTAACTAAATTTATTTTTAGACTTACAATCTTTGTGAATTAATCTGAATCGTTGCCTCAGGGTATATTTCTTCCGAATTAATAAAAAATGTTGTCTTTTTGCTTAACAACAAATGACGTCGTTTTGCTTAACAACAAATAACGTTCTTTTTTCTAGGTTATTATAAACACAAAAAGGATGCTCTCTTTGCTTTCATGTTAGCCGTTGCATTTTTAAAGAAGCGTCATCTGCTTTGTGGTCGTTGTCTCTTATGTTGTGGTCATTACCATTGAACATCGTTTCATGTGTTGGTATTGCTCTCTTTTTCTCTTTTCTATTTTTAAGAACCCTCCTTTTGTTTTGCTCTATTTTTCTGCCACATTTTGGAGTTTATGTGGGTTTTTTCCTTCTTATGTTGTATGGGTTTTTGTTGTTTGTGTTTGTATTTGGAAGCTGGTCAATTGTGTTTCTGTGTTGGTTGTATATGGGTTGAATTTTTTTTTCTACCATAAATGCTTCTTTGAGGAAAGCCAACTAACTATTTGATGAAAGGTTTGTGAGAGTATTTAACTTCTGGAAGGGATGTTTATGTAATCCATTATGTTTTTAACATTTAGCCATTCAATTTTGGATCAGTTCATTCCACCCCTGAGAATTTATGACATTTGATTACCAAAAGAATTTAATTAAACATAATGAATTTTATGCTAAATTTACTTTTCATAATAAAATTGTTAACATTAATTTATCGTGGAATGTTAAAGTGACAACTAGTTTCTGGTGGCAGAAATGAGCTTCAATAGGAGAATATGGCAAAATTCTCCCTAATGAAGAACAAATCGATGCAAAATAAATCTCCTTATTAAACTCTAATCACCTCTTGCCTTCCATGGTCGATCTTTTTCTTCAAGGCTTTTAGTATCATTCGAATTACATCTCTTCCTTAATTATCTATATCTCATTTTCTTTTAGGAAGCTATCAGATGAACGTTTGATTGTATATACTATGTGTTGTGTAAAGCTTCCTCAAATTTTCAAGAGAACATAGAAGAAAATGGACGCAGTGATAATGTCTTGATGGTCAGTACAGGATTAGGGAAATTGGTTGTTTTGGAATAGTCACTAATTCAAATTACTAAGTTTGTTCAATTAGGTATACATGTGTTTGAATTTGGGTTCGTTATACCGTTTGACTTAATTAGCTATTTAAGTTCTATACTAATTGTTTCTTAGGAGAAATGCATCTTACTAGCGATTCATCTAATTCAATTATTCATATTGCATCTGAGGATTCGTTCACTGTATCTTCTACTAGTTTAGTTAAAGCCAAGAAGTTGTTGGAAGAGGGTGTTAATAACCCAACAATTAAGGGAAGATCTTTAATTATTTCAATTGATGTCTTCAAACCTGCAAGGGCACTTCTTGGGAATACAAACATAGGAAACTCCTTTACCTTATCTACTGACTCTTATGTCACTTGGAATTTAAAAAAATATATTTCTTTTCCTTTTCGATGGAATAAGCTTGAAACTTTATTTATTGTTTTGTCTGCAAGGATTGTTAAACTTTTAATTAAGTTCTTGTACTAATTACCATATATTATGATATTATATTGCTTACCATATTTCAATATTTATATGTATTATTATTTTATTATTAATAAATATTAATGATTAAGAATACTTGTCAACTTAAATTTATGATGTTTTGATCTTATCAACATTAAAATTTTAGGTATGTTTGTCTTTTAATATCAAAAAAATATTTACTTTTCAAAATTTAAATTATCAACCATATGTTTTTCAACAATAGGAATCATTAAAGAACCATTTGTGTATAAATCCATGGATTTAAATAAATTTATAGATTTTGAATGAATTAGGTCAAAATTGTAATTATATCAACTTTTAACAACGATTTTAAGAATTCGTCACCAAAAGTTGAGCTTTTTGCGATGATTAACAAATTTGTCGTGAAAGGCTTCACCTTTAATGACGAAAATGTAAAACCATCACAAAATGTGGAGCCTTTTGTGATTAATCCTATTAATTGTTGCCAAGCACGTGCATTTAGCGATGATTATGAGAAACGTCGTGAAAAGATAAGCTTTTTTGACATTATTGAAAATCATCCAACAAAAGCTTGCTTTAGCGACGATTTTCGAATCTTTGCCAAAAAATTGGCTAATACTCAGTTTTGTTGTAGTGTATCCATTTCAAATACCACTAAAAATTCAAATTTTATAGGAGAGTAAGGATGCAACTATGGATAAAAAAGATAGCTAAACACACAAAGTGTATCATAACTAGGATTTTGCTGAAATAGTTTGGGGTAAGGATTTTCATTATTTAATACACAATTTTAGTATTTAAATGGCACATATGAATGATGCAATAAGGACAAACCAGTCTCCACAATATATCTATGTTTCCTTTCGACATAATCATTTTGTTCAGAGTTTTATGACATGATGATCTTTGGGTAATACTATTCTCAAATAAGTAAGAAGTTAAGGCTTGATATTTACCACCTTAATTTGCTTGAAATTATTTTATTTTTAATCAAATGATGAAATTTAGTAAAAATACTAAGAAATTAATTTGAGAAACTGACAGAAACTGAATTATATTAGTATGTGAAATGTGAAACACAATGCACATATGAGGATGTCCAAGTTTTAAGTGTCAGGTAGAGAGAGTGCAAGAATGAGCATAAATATTATAGCTTGGTTGGTGAATAGGTTCAAGCAACATAGTGTACAACCCATAATCATTATGATTGATATGCATCAGTTCCTTTATGCAGATTTCTTTAAACACAAAATAGCTAAGAAAAATTCAATAGATATATTGTTACCTTTGGTAAAGGAATAAACAAAAAGTAAATTACTGCAAGATTACAAACCATGTAAAATATAATGCAAGGAAAAGTATAATTAAAAGAGTGACAATAAGAAAAGCCAATATTAGTGATTGAGATTGCTTTTCTATTACTAACTTGAACTTCATTAGAGCCTTGATACTTAAAACGTGATGTAGGATTTTCAATATTAGGTGTAAGATGATGCATTGCCCTAGTGTTCATGATCTATTGATATTTCAACACGAGAGTAGGTGTAGCCAAATTGGCATTTTGCCTAAAATTGTGTGGTTGTTATTGATTGAACTTTTGAGTTGTACATTGTTTGAATAAATGACCTAGGCCATCATAAATATAATAGATCAATTTGAGAATTTAGTTGGGTCTTTATGAATAAACATCTTCTTGATGATGAGAATATTATGTATATGGACCACCATCAAAAGAGGCAGAATAGATATAGCATTTATGACCGTGATTTCGATCACACTACAAGAGAAATGGAGTTTAGCGACGAAAATTACCGACAAAATTTGTACACATTTTGTCGGTAAACTTATTTAGAGATGGTAGTTACTGACGGAAAAAAAGCGTCAGAAATACGGCTGTTGGTAAATTTACGGACGAAAATTTTGTATACCGTCGGTAACTTCATTCGGACGGTAAATTTCTGTCAGAAAATTACAAACGGATTTGATTATTCCGTTGGTAATTACCTACATAATTTTTTTTCAGTACATCCAATAAATTTTACCAACGAACATTTGTTTCCGTCGGTAAATTTGCTAAAAACTATTTTTTTATAATTTACCTACAAAGTGTTCAGTTTCTCTGATTACCTTCTATTTCTTGGCCAAGACATTCACCGAGACAATGGAAGTTTGGCTAGTGTTTATGGACACATCTAAGCTTTGCCTCGGTAATAAACAGTGTCTCGTGATTAGCTCCTTGAACTTGATCAAAGAAGTTGTTCGAGCTCAAGATGAAATCTTTACGAACCATAACCCACCTCGCACTGCTAGAATTAGAAATTTATTCCAACATCACAACTAAAATCACATCTTATCTCTTCTATCACTACCATTTATACGTTAAAGTTGTTTTCCAATCACAAAATACACAAATAAACAAAAGTAATTAAATACCCAAATTAACTTTCATCCAATATACGAAAAAACACATGACAGTAGTTGCAAAAATACCTCCACCAAACGACACGATGACAATGGTCAGAAAAGACAACGTCGACGAGCAGAAAAGGAGTCCACAACAGAGAAACTAGAGAGAAGAAAACCAAAGAGGAGATGCAGGAAGAAGGAAGAAGAAAACGCAGGTTGGGGGGGGAGGG
>JANVCL010000212.1:22909226-22919984 GCA_026546855.1 Erythroxylum incrassatum | reverse complement strand
TTGAAGAAAACCAAAGAAAGAAATGGAACTATAAACCGGATCTTCGGATAGGGGAAGCCTTATTGGCTAGGATGTTCGGTTATGTGCAATACAATTTATTCGGAGATTCCTGGCCGGCATTCGGAGATGCTCTTATAATTGTACGAGAAAAAAATGCTTCATGGAGGATTTGAAACACTTAACATGGCTCAAAAATTACATGCTTCAAAGTATTCTAACAAATTTGAAACACTTGTAGTGGTGAAATTAAGAACTAATCTATATCTCAATGACCCAGAAAGAATTTCCTGAGACTGCTATACTGCAGCTTCTTGGTCTTCTTTGACCTCAGGATTCGAATCATTAGCAGAAGTCAGTCCAAGATTTTCTTCAACTTTCTTCCATGCATTCAAAAGATTTGGAGGATATTTCTTCTTAATTGTGCGTATCAATCCTTTTGCTTCCTTCATCTTCTTCTTTGCTACCAATCCCTCTACCAAACCCTTCAATATAGCAAACTCCGGAATCTTGTGAACCCTCACACTTTCCTTAAAAATCTTATACCCTTTCTCATATTCCCCTTCCTTACACAAGTAATGAACCAAAGTCCTGAAAGTGGATGCATTTGGTTTACACCCATATTCCTCCAAGCTTTTATAAACCTTCTCAGCTTCCTCCATCATTCCACTCTTACAATAACTGATTATCAAGTAATTATAGCTAATTGTATCCGGTTTCAACCCCAAGCTCCCCATTTCCTCAATAATTGCCTTCACTTTCTCAGGTTCCCCACTTTGGGCATGCATCACCTTCACATTATAAGCTGCAACATCCAATTCACACCCCTTTTGCACCATCTCACTCCACAACCTTTCCGCTTCTTCACTTTTTCCTTTCTTATAAAACGCACTCACAAGAGTAGTATAAGTCACAGCACTCACTTCCACTCCTTTTTCCTCCATTTCCCTCAATCTCTCAACACCCTTTTCAGGCATTCCTGCCTCGCAGTAACTCTTAATCAAAATCCCGTAAGAAACAGAATCAGGCAAGACTCCATATTTCGACGAAACATCGTTGAACAAGACGGGAACTTTACCATACAACTTCGATCGAGTGCAAGCGGACAACAACGCGTTGAAAGAAATCACAGTTCGAGAAGCACCGAACTGACCCATTTGCTCATAAGTCCTCAACGCTTGATCGAACATACCCGCCTGACCATAGGATCGAATAAGAGTAGAAACAAAAGGCTCTTGCTCGATTTTGGGATCCTTTTTCTGGGCTTCAATAAGGGTTTCAATATCCGCGAACCGTTGGGACTTCGCAAGTCTCCGGACGGTAAGGTCCTGCAAGTAACGGGTTGAGAGAAGAGAGCAGTCTTTGCCAGAGACGGAGGAGTATATTTGCAGAGCCTTGTCGGGATCAAACTCGGATCGCAGTTTGGACTTGACTTTGGAGATGGACATTGAGGAGGTGGAGCTAACGGCGTTAGTGCTCGTGGCGGTCGTGGCCGCGGTGCAGAGATGACGTAGGCGAAGAGAAGACAACATTTTCTTAACGGCTGTTTGTGGGAGATAGGGAATGGATGTCTAGGTTTTAAGGAGGCTGTGTAAGTGTTGCGCACAACGCCTTTAGAGCTTCATGTTGAGTGGGAATAAGAAATTCGTGCCTAAGTTGGCTGAAAGTTTTATAATAAAATGAAATATAATATTATTACATTATTTGAGTAGAAGTTTTTTAATATAATATAATATAATGAGATAAAAGATAATTATTTTATATTACAGTTTTATTTCATTATAAACAATAAAAATAGAAAACTTTTATTTTGGAGGGTTTAAAATAAAATATAAAATGATATACTATAATGCATTATAAACTCTTAATCTAAATAATATTTCATTATATTATATTATAAATTCTTTCATCCATCTCAATCAATAATTTTCTAACATTACTTCCATTTACCTTCTATTCCATTCAATACTTTACACCCAACTAAACATAGTTTAAGTAAAAGTAGCCAATATAAAGCTGCGTCATAATTAGAAGAATACTATTTAGTATTTATTTTGCATTTACTATTTCTTTTTTGTAACTACAAGTAGGGATGAATCATCTAGTTCAGGCTCAGCCCGAACCTTACCTAATGAAAACTAAGCTCGAATCGATCCAATCAAATTTGTTAATTATAAGTGCAAAACGACGTTGTTGTCAAGATAAAAATATCGTTTTATTTAGAAGAGTTAAACTTAAATAGCCTGAATCCAAGCCCAACTCGAGACTTAATCGGATTCGAAGCCTAGTTCGTTACAACTCAAGACATGAATATTTAAGAAGAAAATCAAAATCGTAGGACATGAATAAAAAACAATTGAGAACTTTAAAAAGTACACATTAACAACCTTGTTCTATTATGAAATAACTTAGCAAAAACAAATATGATTAGATAATTATAAAAATTATCCTCTACCGACCTTCTCGCTCATGTGAATCCATTTCTACTATCTTCCACGTAAAGAGAATATATTGATAACCAAAAACGCCAGGTAAAGAGAATATATTAAGAATCAAAACTAATGTAACTTACATTTTTATATTAATGAAATTTATAATCACTTTGTTTCGAATACACATTAAATAAATATACATAATAAGAAATAGCATATTTTGTATAAGTTATTTAATGAGCCCTTAGGCTATGTTTGGTTGGACATAAAGTTTTTAATGGAATGAAATGGTTTATAATGTAATAGAATATAAACGAATATAATATTAGAAAATTATCATTTGAGAGGGATGGAAGGCTTTATAATATAATATAGTGAAATGTTGTTTAGAAGAAAGATTTGTAATGTAATATAGTAAAAAGTTATTTATCATTTTACATTTCATCATAAACCCTCCAAATCAGAAGCTTCTCATTTTACTATTTAGAATAGAACGAGATGTAATAAGAAACCCTCATCTTCCATCTCATCCCATTCCATTCTATTATAAATCATCTTCCCAAACGATGAAATATTATTACATTATATTACATTCTATTAATAAACCCTCAACAAAACATAGCCTTAGAGTTCAAAAGACGTATTACTAAACTCAATATACTTTAGCTCCTAACTATACGTTGCAAACATCTTAAATAAGTCACATCTTGGGTGTGACCCAAACCGGTAACCTATTAAAGACAATACTCTCCCATTACTAGATTGTTTATTTTCGAATGAAGAAATTGTTTTACCAGGGGATTCATTTAATAAAAACCTAGGGACTTAGAATTAAATATATGGACCTTTTTTATTTGAAATGGGTATGCCACTTATTTCATTAAAGACTAAAGAACAAAAAGGAAAGCAGATCTTAGCTGCTTCTTAATTGATCGTGTATAACACTATAAGAAACTTCATCCTTTTCATAATAGGATCCACACAATGAGATTGATTCATTCTTCATGTCTTTCATCAACTATGATTGCTCCCATAATTGTATATAAGTCCATGCCACATGTTCACTATGTGGTTATTTTCATGTTTCAATTTTCAAGTTAATTCTTATTATTTAAAATTGAACTTTTTATTTACTAAGATTTGATATACATGTTGCCTATTTGTAAGATCCAAAGATTTTATAAGAGCCACGTGTTTTCCTTGTTTTTGTCGCACCACTTCTAATAAGAAAATGTTTATGTTTATTTAATAAAAGATTATTTTTAAATTTAAAAAAACTTATCCTTTTCTCTTTCAACATATGATGTCAAAGTACGGTATGAAAATGAAGTGGATTATGAGAGTTATTAAGTCTTACCAAATAGGAAATACTGTAGTGTTATAAGATTAAAATTATATGGTAATCAATAATAACATTGTAAATGCCAGTGGAGTGAATTGAGGGACAAGCAATAGAAAGATGCAAAAGCTTTGTTCCTAATTCAACAAGGAGTGGATAATGTCTTGTTTCCACAAATGATGGGAGCAGCAAATCAAAATAAGCATGTGATTTACTTCAAAAACACTATTATGTATCAATTAAAGTTGTTATCATGAAATTGCAATATCTTGCTACAATTTTAAGACTCTGCCAATGAAGTCCACATATGCAGTACAAGATTTCTTTATAAAAGTTTCTACTTTTGTAAATCAAATTCAATTGTTTTGTGAGAATTTGCATGAACAAAAGATAGTTGAGAAGTTTTTAAGAATTGTTCCCCCTAATGTGATCATGTTATTTTAGTTATAGAAGAATCTAATGATTTATCTAATTACTCATTTGTTACGCTAATAGGTTCTCATAATTAATGAGATTAGTTGGGACATTTCTTGCTTACAGTTATAGAAGAATAAAAGGATTTATCTAATTACTCATTTGTTAAACTAATAGGTTCTCTTGATTCTCATGAAGCTAGATTGAGATTAGTTGGGACATTTCTAAACCAAACTTTTCAAACAAAGCTTGACGGAAAAATTTTAATGCCTTGAGAAAAGAAAGAAAGATCTGGTGCTAACCAAAGATAAAGGTGAGGATATAGAGGTTCAAGTATGGCAGAGATCATGGTAGATCATATGGTCAAGAGAGAAATCAGGGTATTGTTAACTTTCTACCTATATGTTCTCATTTTGGTAAGACAAATCTTATTGAGGAAAAATGCTGGTAGAAAAACAAATCTAATAATGAGACGAAAGCACTTTAGCGTTAAAATTGCAAAAATGTAACCATATATCGAGAAATTGTAAAATGAAGGATCAAGCAAACTTTAATAAAGAGAAGTGTAATTGTATAAAGAATTATTTTTTGCTTACTTGGTTGCTAATATTGATACATCTTCTTAAGTTTGGGAATTAGATAATAACTGCAGCAATCACTTGATAGAAAATAAAAATTATTTTGTGGAGATCGATGATTCAATCAAGTCAAGAGTGACATTAGGAAACAACAATCAAGTTCAAGCTAGTAGTATCGAGATAATTGTTGTGGATTGTAAAATTGGAAGGAAATACTTCCATAATATCATGTATGTTCTTATCTTAACTAATAGTCTTCTAAATTTGGGTTAACTAATAAAATAAAAAAGGTCATTATGTTATCTTTGATGAGGATAAGTGTTTGATTTATGATAAAAGGAGTATATATATGGTGCATTTAGTACAAATGAAAACAGAATGTTTCATATAATGTTTTTACAATTGCATCTTAGTTCCTTTATGGCCTCAAGTGGTGATTCAGTGTTCTAACATAAAAGGTTTGCCAATCTCAATTTTAATATATTGAAAAAGTTACATAATTATAATATGGTGATAGGTCTTCCAATAGTGCAGACTAATGATTCCAAGACATATGAGCCTTGCATTTTTACACATCAAAATAATGAAAAGTTTTTGGTGGATAAATCTTGAAGGAAAATCAAAACTTTAATGCTTATTCATTTAAATATTTGTGGTTGATACAGACACTACCATTAAAAGTGAGTAAGTATTTTCTAATTTTTATGGATGATTTTTCAAGAATAACATGGGCATGTAAAGGTTCTTTGTTGCTTCAAACAATCTAAAGTTGTGGTAGAAAAGAAATATAAAAATTATATTATTACTCTAATAATTAATCGTGGTGTTAAATTTACATCCTACGAGTTTGATTCATTTTATAGGTAACTTGGGATTCAAAAGTAATTTACAACAAGTTATATACCACAACAAATGGTGTAATGGGGGGAATAGAGTAAAACAATCACTAAAGAAACTAAGAGAGTGCTAAATTGTGATCACCTTTCAATCTATTTTGGGCTAGAGCTATGACTACAACAATTTGTATTCTCAACCAATCACTTATAAAATTTGTTGAAAGGAAAAATCCATATGTGATCGTGTCATTGGAGCTTTAAAATTTATAAGCCCTCAAATACCGCAAGCGCGCAGGTTGCGACTGTAGTATAAGAGGTGTTGATCCCACGAGGAGTGGGACTAATCTAATCTTAAAATATAAGGCCAACAATATATAAAACTCAAATAAACAATGCAACGGAAGTAATCACGAGAATTAAATTCAACCAAATAAATTAGAAATTAAACACGAAGGAATTAACAATTGAACAATAAGCACGCATGATGGAAATCAACCAAAAATTTTACCAAATTATGAGAAATGGGATTTTACCTTTCATTAATGCTGACCTAGCTAATTATGTATTAATGAGGTGTTAGTTCTAGACGATCCTAGGGCTAATTACTCTCTCTCGAGTTATAACTAATTACCCTAATTTATAAAACTAATTGAATTATGAAATTTGCACTCTCTCAATTCACAAATTATTCAAAACCCTAATTAGATTTAAACCACTCTAATAAACTATTGGAATATCTCACGGGATCTCTCTTCACACAATTATCATTATGATTTGTCACGGTTTCTATTAAATCGTCTAACTCTCATTAATTTGATTTAATCATTTTTTATTCAGTTCACTCTCTTAGTTTATTACCAAATTATGCAATAACACAATTAAATCACAACATTCATCCAAATAACATAATAAACTAAATTATCATTAAATCAAGATAAAATTCTAAAGGAGAGTTAGAACATCATCATCATTCCACTATCTATCATCATACAATCCATTCCAACTTTATACATGAATAAAATTGAAATGAAAAGAAATAGACACTTAAAATGGACGATTTAGGAAGGCAACAACGTCGAAAAACCTCTTGAAGTAAGAAGCACATCGAGATCACTTCTTCTTCCTCCTTCTTCCTCTTCCTGTTTCTCTCTTTAGGGTTTTCAACAGTGGCTGCACGAAAGCTCCCTTTTCTCTGACTCTTTATGTTCTTTTAATCTTTTGTGTTTTGGGTAACCTTAAGATTTTTTTGGGGTCTGAAAGGTCCAAACAATCCCTCGAAATATGAAGTTCGTAAGTGTCTGTGGGTCTGTCCAACGTAGGCCACGATCGTGGCTCACATCTAAGCCTTTTGTCATGATCGTGGGCTAAACATGGAGCTTTTGCCACATCTCACTCACTTGATCTTAGAACAAGCTGAAGTATAAGGTGAGAGCTAATGCGGGAAGCTTAAGAGGGGTAAGAGACCACCACATCTCACTCACTCGATCCCTGTTTACTTACTCTTTATTGTTGGCCCCTGAATTTTTTTATTTGATTAAGCATGATTAAAAGTATTTGGGGTCTAACAAGATTAATTGGTGCTAGAATGAATGGACATGTTAATGTTAATTAGGCTAAGTGGTTTAAGTGACTAAATGGAAGTGTTAGAAGTGTTAAGTTTGCCTAAGGGGTAGAATAGGAAGTTTACTTAAAGAGGTAAGAACCTAAGCTTTTCATTAAGGGTAAGATGGACATTTTGGCTTTAATAAGAGTATAAAAGGAGAGAAATAGAGTTGTCTTGCATAGGAAAGAAGAGAGAACGAAATAGAGAGGAAAAAGAAGAGAGAGAGAGTCGTGAGGGAGGAGAAAAAGAGAAAGAAAGAAGAGCTTGCTTAGGTTTGATTTTTCTAAGAGTTCAAGAGGCTTTTTGGAGTTATTTTGAGAAGGAAAAAGGAAGAGGAAGGTGCAAGCTACCATTTGATCCAAGGAACCCTTTGATTGGGTAAAGATTTAAGGTAAGGGTTTATAATGTTTTGGATTTTTGAGGTGATCTTGGTTCAAAAAGCTTAGAAAATGGTTGGGTTTAGTGATTCTAGGGTCAATTTCATGCTTGAGGTCTTTTAGGTTTTCCAATTTTTGAATCCTATTTTGATTTGGGGATTTTTATGTTTTGTTGAAGAAATTCAAGGAAGAGAAGAAGAGCAAGAGAAGAGGCACACTTAAATCACTTGGCAAGCAAAGGATTTAAGGTGGGTGACATTTTTATGTTTGAGATAATAGGCTATAAATGTTTTCCAAACAAGTGTAATAAATGATCTTTCCAACTACTTCATAAATGAGCTTTTATTATGCTTTAAATGTTTGAGAATTGCTCTATGTTTATTGTTGTGTGAGAATGTTGAAAATGAATGCAAATTGCTTTGAAATTGTTAAAATGTTGCTTTTGATTAAGTGGAACAAACATGGTTTTTATGCTTGATTTTGAAATATGATTGTTGAATTGTAGAATTATGACATGTGCATGAAAACAAGTTTTCAAGAATGTGTCATTTGGGCAAAATCTTTTAAATGCATGGATTACATGTTATGTGGGTTCGGTTAAGTTCATCCAAGAAATTGTCACGTGCACGCACGTTGACCAAGTTAAGGCTTCTCCCGCCTGCCTGCTAGTGGCACGGAACTCCTTTCAGGACTCCCTCAAGTATACGACTACACAAGGCCATTTAATAGAATTGTGTAGTGCATCATGATTATGTACTTGCCGAACCAATTTGTGATGTGTTTGTGTGTATTTGCATGTATTAACAAGTGTGAAAAATGCTTGAATTATGAGAATTTGCTATGATTGTAAATGTTTAAATTGTTTTTGCTTATTACCGAATATAAAAGTGTTATCCACGAGCGTAAGCTCACCCCGTCCCATTCCGACCCCTCTCCAGGTGAAGAGCGCGTGATCGAGGATTGAGCTTAAAGGCATTACCCCAAAATTTGATTATTTTGTATTTCAAGTTAACTTTTGTAAATTGATGCTTTAGATGCATTTTGGGAAAAATGTTACTTTTGTTAAGTTTGTATTTTGGGAGTATGATATAAGTGGCTTGAAATGCCCACTAAATCATTGCAAAACATTCATTTTGATGTAAATGAAATGCATATGTATTATGGTTTATTATGGCCTTTCAAATCTTTGTATTGCCATCTTTACATTTCATAAGAGTATGAATGTGTTCTGGATTCTAAGGCAATTCTGAAAAAATCTGTGTAGAATTGATGGGAATTGTTTTCTTGAAAGTTGTAGAAGATCTCTTGATCTTTCCAATGGTATAAATTTTGTGATTTTTGGATGTTAGAATAGAGAGTTATGAGTGTTACAAGTTGGGATGCTGATTTGGTTTGTTTATGGGATTGGTTTTGTGATGACTTTGATGAATGATGTAAATTTGTGGTTGGGATGAACTTAATGATTGAGATGTGAGATCTTTGTGAGATGAACTTGGTGCTTGAGTGATTATGAAGTGTTTTGGGCATTGGAATAGATGAATTATGGAGGATTGGAAGTGTTTATGATGTTAGGATAGGTTTTGGGAAGCTTGGGAGAGGCATGGAGGGTTTTGGGGAGCCCCCATGTCCGTTTTAACGGACCTTGTCGGGTGGAAAAACACCCTTTGGCCAGTCCATGTCCGTTTAACAGACCTTCTCGGGTCAAATTGGCCTCCAAAGCTCGATTCATGTCCGTTAAACGAACATGCTCAGGAAAGATTATGAATTTTGACCTTTTTAGAGGCAGAATCAGCCTTTTCAATCTTCATGAAAGTTGTAGCCCTAGATGTCTACTTTCTAATGGTCTAAAAATGAAGTCAATCCGATATCTAGAATGAAAGTTATGGCAATCGCGCCAAGGGAGGTTCAAATAGATTTCGAGTTTGAACATGGTGTAATCTTTTGGGCATAACTCCCTCGTCCGACCTCCAATTGAGGTGATTCTTATACCAATGGATTTCTAAGATATGTACCTTTATCCCCATAAGCATTGGTCTCATTTGGAGTTGAATTGAGGAATTTTGCATTAAAACAAGTGAGAGGTCGGTTAGGAGGGCATGATTGGAGTGTGCACACTTTTTGGTACTTTGATGATATCTTGAGCTATACAACTCCGATTGAGGTGATTCTTGCTTCAAAATGAACTAGAGCCTTATAGTTACAATTTCTATGAAGAAGTCGAGTTGTGATTTTGGGGTTTGACTAGTATGCGTTCACCACCTTTGTGGAATGTTGGTAAGTGACCCTTCAAGGTTTTCAGCACAAGGCTCAGGTTTCAGGACGTTGGGCTCCAGAAACGGGGTCCAATAAGTTATCCCATTTTTAAGGAAAATGCTTCAATCAAAAATGCTTCAGTAATGGTATTTATCCATCCATAGACATACCACCTAATCATCACTTTAACTAGAAATTGATAAATCAATTCAATCTTCAATGTATCAAAGGAGTATTTATCCAAGCCGCACGCCTCATTGCAGATTAAACAATTCGAATCAATTACAAGGGATTTCATTTACTCATGATCTCATCCTACAAGCAAGCTATTCAGCACGAAGTTTTAAATATCGTTAAGAAGTTTCTCATCCCCTTTACTACAATGGAAGGAATTTTCAATGAACTTAATGCCACATGGAAGTACGCAATTTGCCATCAAATGCCAATCCATCCAGAACACAAGTGCAAGTAGTGTCCTTCTACAGCTCAGACAGACAAAAATGAATCGCTTGAACCAATAATAGAAGCAAAATAATTGAGAAAGCCATTGATAGATCAATTGGCACAATATAGACCCACTGTCGGCCATTAGCAGAAGATTCTGCTTTTCTACTTTCTCTCCTTTTTATGCAAATTATTTGTCGTTCCTTTTCTTCTTTTTGCTTTTAGCTTTATTTTAAAATCTTTACTTTTGTTGGCCATTATGTTTTGGCTCTTTTCGCTTCGTCTGCCTATATAATGGAACCTAGAGCCCTAAGAGCTCTCATGCACTTCTGAAATAAAAAATTTTCCTTAGTCCTATCTCTCTCTCTCTCTCTATTGCGATTAGCGTGAAAGCATACAAAGAGACGAAGAAGCAGGTATGACTACCGATCTATTTATTTTAGTTTTTTATGCCTTTCAGTTTTTTTATACAACCATTTATGTTC
>JANVCL010000212.1:22893789-22904436 GCA_026546855.1 Erythroxylum incrassatum | reverse complement strand
ATATAGTATAATGGCATGTAATTACTTGTGGTGGAATATGCCATGGAATGTGTTATGATCGATTGATTTATAAATAAAGTATAAAAAGTTAAATTGGGGAACACTAAATAACTACCTAATTTCTCTTTTACCTTATCAAAGAACATTTTAAACTTCTTAATATGTTAAGTTTTCACCTTGTCATATATTAGCTAATAATTTCTCTTTAAATAATTAGATATAGAGGTAAAGGAAAGAAATTGTTTTCATTGCTAGCTTTAATATTTACTTCAGAAGGTTATCACCTTTTATGACAAGATAAAAAAATCATTTCATTTCAGTGAAACTAAGATCTGTGAAGTCACTAGAACAAAAAAGAATCATTATTACAATTGAACTACAATTCAAGAGAGGGACCATATTGATGTTCTTTTGCTATTAGTCACATTTTTTCTCTGTTTTAATGTGTTTTATTTTGCTTATAGTAATTAACTTCAAAGGTCTGTTTCATCTAGACTTTCTTCTTTTTATCTTATATTGGATCATTTTGATACTACTGTTTTACAGTATTGAATTATTGTTAATATGATGGTTTGATTGGTTGAAATTATGTGAAGTGCCCACATTTGGAGTATAATATGGAACCGGTATAATGCTTCTTTTGATTGGTTGTTTGTTTGGCAACTGAGACCTATAATGAAAAAGGCACATATATTAGTTGAACGAAGTTACTAATAAAAGCGATTGATGTGCGGTCTTGAGAAACTTTTTCCCAAAATTAGCAAAGGTATCCTAGTTTTATTTAAGCTGTGGATTAAATAACTATTAGCTAAATGTAGGTTTTCTTGCCTAATCTTAATGTCTATCACTTACTTCCATAATCTTGTAACTTACTCTGAGTAGGTTCGATCCTTTTGCTTGCCCATTTCATATCATTGTTGTAAATAGTCTATGATTTCAAAATATACTGTTTTATTCTCCTTTTCTTTTGTTTAAGGATGCCTACTTTTTGGAATTTAATAAAAGATATTTCTTTTTTATATTCTTTTTAATAAAAATAGGTATTCATTATTTGGATTAGGTCTTTTTGAGGATATGTATGTTTGATGCTTTGTATTTATCAGTATCGTGACTTTAACTTATTTATGCTAGCAACTAGACAACGGTTTAAGGCTCATGTTTCTTCATGTAATCTATTTAATATTGTTGGACATTTATGCCCTTAAGGTTGGGGGCATTTCTGTCCATCTCCTTGTAAATGGACAGTTATTAATTGCAATTTTGATTTTTAATCAAATTACCGGTTAAGTTACGTAATTCAACAAATGAGGGTAATAAAGTGGCCCAATAAAGGATTTAACTAAGTAGGTCAAAGTCCGGGAGGAAAATGGATCCCTTTCAGTGTGGACCCGGTCCATATTGGCCTTGTGATGGGAAAACCCGATATGCAAGCTATATAAAGGTTTAGGTTTCCTGCCGTTACTCAGTGATTCACAAGCATAAAGTTCTTTGACCTGTTAAGAGAGCTCGTGATTGAGCAAACTGTAGAAAGGCATAGATCGGATGACGGTGAGCAAATTTCCCAACAGGCCCGGGGTCATCGAAGTTCGTTTGGAGATTGAAAACTGCTTCGAAAGTCGGGCTGGATCTGAAACCAGATATTTCACAATTCCTTCATTTTTACCCTTTCATGTTTGATCCTGGGACCGTAATAGGGCCTCTGCTACGTGTTACACGTGGTATTAGAGCGGTTACGTGATCGGGTTGACAAAAAACGGAGGTTTTTCGATTTCCATTCTTTACAGTTTTCATCATTTTTTGATTCGTTTTTCAGCTTTTTTGCGTAAATGATTGTGTAAAAGTAGTGTACTTATGGTTAGCTATGGAAAACGGGTCAAAAATGGGCCAAACGAGGCAAAAATCTAACTTCGGGGTCGTCAAAAATTGCCCTCCGACGTCGAAGGTCAAGGCAATGTTGCACGCGCCCGACGTTGCTACAGGGCTTGGGAGAGCTGCAGTACGTGAGGCGCACGCCGCGCACACGCCAATCAAGTCCCGCCAAGTGGCTCCACTAGGCGAAGGACGAGTGTGGTGCGTGCAACACAAGCGCCTACGCGGCGCGCGCTCCCACGGCCATCGGGCCGGGGCGCGTGCGTGGCACGCGCGGCATTCGGCACGACACGTAGCCCTTCGGATCAAGAACACCTGTCGGTGCGTGACATGCACATGCCGTATAGTAGGTGTGCAAGTGCGCGTGCTCCCACACATGCTGACGCGGGTTGCCGCATCAGCGGCTGATGTCATGCTGACGTCAGCCGTACGACCTTTCTATAGTACCAAAAAAAGGGAAATTTTTACAATTCCATTAAAGTTTTTCGGGTCCTTTTGGGTCAATTTTCGTGTTCAGGAAAAATTTTTAAAGTAATTTTAAATTTTTTCTGGATTGATTACGTTGGTAATTTGGTTCTGGAAAAGTTTTAAAAACTTATCAAAGCTTTTAGGTGTATTCGGACTTCGAACGGCACATGGGGGAGACATTTACAGATTATATGTCTCGTGTGATATGTTCGATATCGAAAAGTACGATAAACACTTATATTGAGGTTTTTGTTTTTTCAAATTCTGAAATAAAGTTTAAAGACAACGTTTTCAGTTTGAATATGTGATTAATTGATTGTGAATCTGGTTTCTTCATTTATGACTATTTTTCACATATACTATGCCCATGTAGAATGTGAGGATGACATGAAGTTGTATCCCTTGTGTATGTGGACTTTCTGGGGTACTGATGAGAATGTAGTCACCAAAGTGGCCTTTCAAGTCAGTAGTTTAGATTGATCTGCTAACATGTTTGGGGATGTCTCTGACCTTATGTTTGGTTATTCTGCCCAAAGGTGTTGACCTTATATAATGTTTTGAGATGCTCATGAAGGCATTTGATGGGGGAAAGTCATTGCTTAAATGGTTTATTCACCCAAAGGTGGTAGTATCATGAGAGTTGATGGTTTGTACTTTGATCGCTTTTATGTGGGACACTAATTGCATATATTATGTATTCAACCCAAAGGTGTTTCATAATATGTATAGTTAGATTCTCAGTAGAGATACTTTAATGCTTTGAGTATCGTTGTTATCCTACATGTATACTATTTTAACATTGTCTTTTTATTTTTCAGTCACCTTCTCAGTCAACAATAAAGTTGTCACCATTGAAACCTTGAACAGTTTCAACTTTAAGAAGTGGAAGAAGCACATTGATTTCGCATTGGAGATAGCAGACATTAGCATGGCCATGCATGTGGAGAGGCCTTCACCACTTACAGATGTTAGCTCAGAAGTTGACAAAGCAGCAATGGCGACCTGGGAAAGGTCAAATAAACTATGCTATTTGAATATTAGAAGGACAATACCAGCTCATTTGTTAAGTGGATTACCGGACTCGATAGTAGCTCGTGAGTTTTTGGATAGTATATGCCAGAGGTACAAGGTTTTTTCTCGTGCAAAGCAGAGTGCCTTGGTCAAGGAACTGTTCTCCATGAGGTATACTGGAGAAGGAGGCGTCCGAGACTATATCATCCGAATGGTACACCTTCAAAGTAGGCTGAAGGCACTAGATATAATCATTCAGGACTCTCTGATAATGCATTTGGCACTAAATACTCTTCCTAAGGAGTTTGAGATGTTGGCCACCTCCTACATCTCTCAGGATGAGCATTGGGACGTTAATGCTTTGATTTCCCGGTGTGCTACAATAGAAGAGAAGATCAGGAGCTCTTCTTATTTAGCTATGTATGTAGCTTTAAAGGGAAAGGGAAAGGCTAAACCCCAACAGTCTAAAGGTAAGGATAAGGGTAAGAAATCCAAACCCTCTCCTCAGACTCAGAATGGGTAGTCCGGTATTGCGAAAGGCCCACATGACTTTAAGAAGATGAGATGCTGCTTCTGCAAGAAGAAGGGGCATAGGAAGTTTGATTGCCAGAAGTACAAGTTATAGTTGGTCAAGAAGGATCTGTCAGGTAACTCCTCGACTTTCATGATTCATGAATCCAATGTTGCTATAACCACATCAAGTTCTTGGTGGCTAGATAGTGGGACTTCTAACCATGTTGCTTCCACAATGCAGGGTTTCAAATCCAGGAGAAGTCCGATCAAGGGGGAGAAGCTGATGGTGGGCAATATTGAAGAGGTAGATGCTTTGTTCATAGGAGATGTAGGGTTAAACCTTGATACAGGGTTGTATTGGTTTTACTAGACACGTTTTATATACCGTATTTTAGATGGAATCTGATCTCTATATCAATTTTGGATAAAGAAGGTTTTCGTTTTGTTTTTAATAATACAGTGGTAAATACTTCTATCAATACAAAACATTTGGTACAACCTTCTTATCATATGGATTATATAAAATGTTTCTTACTTCTAATGAAATGTATGCCTCTTCATATGTTGCTGAACCTATTACTCAAAAGAGAACCCTCATGAAGGAAACATCGTACATGTTGTGGCATAAATGTCTTGGTCACATTTCCAGGGAAAGGGTCGAGAGATTCATAAAGGATAACATTCTCCCAATTCTGGACTTCAATGATCTGGAGACATGTGTCGATTATTGTAGGGGTAAGTTAACCAAGATAAAGAGAAAAGGGTCAACTCGCACTTCTGGTTTATTGGACCTCATACATATAGATGTCAGTGGTCCTTATACAATCATGTTATGCAATGCTAGGTACTTCCTGACATTTATAGATGATTATTCTCGTTATGGTTATGTGTTCTTGCTTAAGGAGAAGTCTAAAGTTCTCAATAAGTTCAAGATCTTTAAGACTGAAGTTGAGAACCAGTTGAGAAAATCAATACAGATTGTCAGATTTGATAGAGGAGAGGAATACTACTGCAGACATGGAGTTGTAGGACAAGAAAAAGGTCCGTTTGCCAAGTATTTGAAATCGGCTGGAATAATGGCTCAGTTCACTATGCCAGGTAGTCCTAAGCAAAATGGTGTGGCCGAAAGGCATAATCACACCCTAAAGGACATGATGAGGTCAAAGCAGAGCAGGACTAACCTACCTGAATACCTTTGGAGTGAAGCCATTAAGACAACGTTATACATTTTAAACAGAGTCCCAAGCAAGTCAGTATCAAATATGCCTTTTGAACTTTAGGTCGGAAGGAAACCGAGTCTTGCACACTTTTGTGTGTGTGGCTGCCCTGCTGAGGTAAGGTTGGATAATCCCCATGAAAGTAAGTTGCAATCTCGTTCGACTCGTTGCTATCTAGTTGGTTGTCCAGACCACTCCAAGGGTTACAGATTTTTCTGTAGAGAAAGGGGAGCCAGAATAGTGGACTCACAATCGACGAAGTTTCTGGAACACGATATCTACGATGAAGGAGGATCTTCGCATCCTCCAGTAGATAGTAGGATGGATACTACAGTTACTGTGTATCCACAACCTCTTATACAGTCGGTTCCGGTGGGTGCTGCGCCTATGCAGATACAGGAACCTACTCCTATTGAGGAAGAGGTTTCTGAGGTGCAAGAGCCTATGCAGGTACGAAGATCCACCAGAGAGAGGCAACCTACTATCTCATCGGACTATATAGTCTATTTAGGTGAACAAGACTATGATATAGGACAAGTTATGGATTCATTGACTTTTACAGAAACCGTTTCTGGACCTCATGTGGATAGTTGGTGGGAAGCAATGAAGGATGAGAAGCAATCTATGATGTATAATAAGGTGTGGGATCTTGTTGATTTACCTCAATATTGCAGACCTGTCAGTTGCAAATGGCTATTTAAGACCAAGGACACACAGGGTCAAGTTGAGCGGTTTAAGGCACGTCTTGTTGCTAGAGGATTCTCTTAGAGAGAGGGAATTGACTTTAATGTTACTTTCTCTCTTGTATCCTTAAAGGATGCATTTAGAGTGATGATGGCAATAGTAGCTCATTATGATATGGAGCTACATCAGATGGACGTTAAAACCGCTTTCCTAAATGGTGACCTTTATGAGGAGGTCTATATGGTGCAACCTGAAGGTTTTTCAGGATCAAGATGCAATTGAAAAGGTCTGTTAGTTGAATAAATCAATATATGATTTGAAGCAAGCTTCTAGACAATGGTACCGAAAAATTTGATAAGGTTCTGACCTTATTTGGCTTTATAGAAAACAAATTCGAAAAATGCTTATACCATAAGGTCAAGGAGAGCAAAGTCATCTTTATACTTTTGTATGTCGATGATATCTTGTTGGCATCGAATGATTTGACCATGTTGCATGAAGTAAATCAACTTTTGGCCAAACAGTTCGACATGAAGGATTTAGGTGAAACATCTTGTGTCCTCGGTATACAGGTTCCCCGAGATAGATCTCAACACACATTGAGCCTCTCGCAAAATGCATACATTGAGTGAGTGCTACAAAGGTTTAATATGGCTAGTTGTAGACTTATTGTAGTACCTATCTCTTGCGGAGAGAAATTGTCTTTGGCATAGTATCCAAAGAATGAAGTTGAAAGAGAGGCTATAAGGAATATTCCGTACTCTAGTGCAGTAGGTAGCTTGATGTATGCACAGGTGTGCACTAGACCAAATATTACATTTGTCGTTGGATTGCTAGGTCGATATCAAGCAAACCTTGGTATGGACCATTCGCATGCAGTCAAATGGGTGTTGAGATATCTGAAGGGTACCAAAGATTATGCGTTGACATACAAGAAGATCAACGATTTAATCCTCACAGGGTATACGGACTTCGATTTTGCTATGTGTCCGGATGATCGCAAATTCAATCAGGATACATCTTCATGATGGCAGATGGTGCAGTATCATGGAAGAGTGTCAAGAAAACACTGGTAACTTCCTCTACCATGCATGCAGAGTTTGTTGCATATTATGGAGTTGCTATACAGGTGGTTTGGCTCAAAAACTTGATTTCTGAGTTCTCTGTGGTGGATTCGATAGCTAGACCCATTCCGTTGTACTGTGATATTCTTGCTACAGTGTTGTTCAGTAACAACAACAAGAATATCACAGGGTCTAAACATTTAGGGTCAAATATTTGACCATAAAGGAGTTGATTCAGAAGGGTGACGTTGAAGTGGAGCACATCAGGACTAAGGAAATGTTGGCTGATCCCTTGACTAAAAGACTTCGCCCATTAGTACTTGTCAAACATGTATCCAGTATGGGCGTGTTGAAGTCCTTAGACAGCATTAGTTAGGGATCCTTGTATTTGCTCTAGAATATTTTGTGTATTGTATTATGACATTATGGTTATTTATCCTCAGTAATAACTATTTTGTTCATAGTCATGATACATATGGAAGTCTTGAGAATTGTGTTAATCTCAAGCATTATAAAGGTCATAAGGGCATATATAAAGATTGACCTTGCATCTATGTCATTAAACACATTAAGTTCGTATGGAAATCCTTAAAGTTTCGTATGACATAGAGGGATATGAAGTTTTGATCCCATAAAGAAATTCTCTGTTGCAGTTTAACATTTAGTTGGGGAATATATTCTCTAATGATGTTTAGCATCTAGTGAGAGAATACAGGATTTCTCTGTTGCAGTTTAGCATAAAGTTAGAGAAATTAAGACCTACAAACGAAGATGATAAATTTTAGATCATATAGGTATTATCATAGTTTGCCACACTTCATTTTCCCTTTCATGTTAGTGAGGTATTAGATATTTGTGATTATATTGGACCTGTGCCACATATGACACATGTGTTTGATATTTTTCGGTATCGAAAATCTTGCAGAATAGAATGGTGGACTTTCATTACCTTTGGATTGATTATGTTTTTAAAAATTTGTACCACTACAGTAGCGTAGCTTAACCGAATTTTTGACTGTTTTGAACTTGATAAAGCATTGCAATTAATAATTGTCAAAGGGGGAGATTGTTAGACATTTTTGCCCTTAACCTTAAGGGCAATTTTGCCTTTCTTCTTTTAAATGGACAGTTATTAATTGTAATTTTGGTTTTCAATAAATTACTGGTTAAGTGGCGTAATTCAATCCAGATAAAGGTAATAAAGTGGATCAATAAAGGATTTAAATTAATGGGTCAAAGTTTGGGAGAAAAATATATCTCTTTTAGTGTGGACTTAGTCCATATCGGCCTTATGATGGGAAGCCCGATATGAAAGCTATATAAAGGTTAAGGTCTCCTGCAATTACTTAGTGATTCATGAGTATAAAGTTCTTTGACCCGTTAAGAGAGCTCGTGATTGAGCAAACTGTAGAAAAGCCTAGACCGGATGATGGTTAACAACTTTTCCTACAGGCCCAAGAGAATCAAAGCTCGTTTGGATGTCGAAAACTGCTTCAGAAGTAAGAATGGACCTGAAATCAGGTATTCTGCAATTCCTTCGTTTTTACCCTTTCATGTATAATCCTGGGTACGTAATAAGGCCTGTGTTACATGTTACAATAAAGGCCTCAATTTCCTCGAGTTTATTTCTAAAGGGGACTCTCTAAAATTGATGGTTGAATGCATACATGATTGTGATGTACAGCGGAATTCTCTCAGGCATTAAAGAGACTATAAGATAAGAACGGGTCCTCGATGATAGTTTGAGAACTAATCCTTAATCCTTAATGATTGTTACGTGTATAAAGAAGTAATGCTAAATATAAATGATATTCCAACAGAAACTTAAGCATGAATACAAATGGCAACTTTCAGTTAAATGCATTAGCTGGTATTGCTGTGATTGATAATACCGAAGGCACGGTATTTAGAATTGAAGATAGAAGGAGCATTTGCTATTTGATGACATGGGTCAGGCTTTTCAGGTATGTCCTAATCTTGAATCCGATTTGGTTCCACAATTTTCTGAAGCTTCAAACTTTCAACACCTAAAATTAGTCACTGACAGCTACTTTTAGATTTTTAAGTCTTCCTGACATCCTTTGATCATAACATACGCATGCTTTTCCATAAAATAATTAAGAGTCAAAGAAATTACATCAATTTAGTGGTCATGAGAGACACAAGGTTTTCATATAGAATTTAATTTTGATTTTGCAAATTTTTTAGGGGTAGATGAAACCCTAAAACATGATTTTACGGTCTATTTTAAGTTAATTAGGGATTTAATGACATATTAAATTAAAATATGAGTTTTTTTATCAAATTCATAATTAATTTACATTAATAGTATGGACTTTTTTTAAAATCCTATACGCAAAGTTGGTATGCACTGCACACTTAAGTATTTCTAAATATTTACATAAATCTTTATGTAAATTGATTAATAATTTTAGATAATTATAATAAAGAGAATAATAATTGAAGAGTTAAAGTAAGAAGCATCAATGAGTTTGAAAACGAAAGTTAAAATAAGAAGCATCAATGAGTTTGAAAACGAAAGTTAAACTTTTACTAAAATATATTTTATTTCCTTTATACACAAATCAAAATACTTTGATAGATATAATAAAATTAATGTTAGAAGGTTAATTTGAATGCTTATAATTTGATTATTAATTATATTTATTAGTAATACAAAGGGGTTATTTTATTTTTTGGGAGGACACAAGTGTATGTTAATTTTAATTCTGAAAGCACTTTCCTACACTTATTCGAAGGCAATATTGAAATAATTTTAACGGCAAAAGATAAAGGCTTCTCTTATAGTTTAAGGAATTTTTTAAAAAATTAATTTTGAAAATTCTTTTTAATTTTCAATTTTTCAATAAAAATATTTACTTTCATATTTGAGTAAAAAATAAAAAATAAACATTTATTAAATTTCAATTAAAATATATAAATACAAAAATTAATTAATGAAATATATGAATATTAAATATTGTTTTGAAGTATCAACAGTAAAAAGGAGTTTGTCACGGTTGCTCATGACCTAATCTAACACTCCAATGTAGGAATTTTAATCCCTTTAAAACACAGGATCTATTCATATCAAATCATCAAGAATCAAACAAAAGTGGAAGTGTACCTGAATCCATTGTTAAAATCTGCACTGGCGTTTTGCAGTTTTGTCTTCCAAATTAGAACGTAGCCTTTTCTATGGAGTTTTCAGCAACTTTCTGTTCTTCTCTCTGATGATGGGATTTTAGACAAGAACTAAGCATAAGCCTACGTTTAATTTGGGGGTCATAACCATTTATGTTAGGGTAAAACCTAATCTAATTTCTAGTTTGTCCCATCATAAAACTAGAAATTATAAACCCGGTTTATGCATATATAAAGCCCACACTTAAAATAGATGCTTAAAGCTTAAAATACCATAAACATATTAGACTACTTTAATTAATTGGGCTCAACTTTATATGATAGCCTTTATATACAATTATACATATATAAGCCCACATGTTTGATTAAAAAAACTTACAATATCCCACTTGGGCTATATGTGTTACCTTAAAATTGTATATTAACCTTATGAGTACTCAGAATTTTGCTATCATTACTGTACCTACATAGGATCAAAGCGTCTTTCGCTAAAATGAACGTAACTAGAACCATCAATGGCCACGTATGCTGATATAACCAAATGACATGGATCAAGCATGGATATGTAGCATGGAAATTGTAAGCAGCGTGATCTTAGCATGCTTATTTCCAACTGGTCCAACCTTATACTTTAGTGAGATCAATTTTAAACAAGTTCAGAGACAAAATAAACCAAA
>JANVCL010000212.1:22864614-22884868 GCA_026546855.1 Erythroxylum incrassatum | reverse complement strand
GAATTATATTTTAATTAATTCTATTGTAATTAATTATAATGTACTTAATTAATTAATATTATTATTTTAATTAATTAGTATTAAAAATATTTTTAAAAAATTAGTCTTTACTAAGGAATTAGTTTTATTCCTCTACTAAATGGAGGGTATAGAAGATTCCCCTAAAGCGAGATATCAAATCATTACCCTTATAATTATAATCAATAACCAACCACTTACTTTTTATTTCTTACCCATTAACCCCTTCCAAACCTATCAACCACTACCTCCTTAACCTTTAGTCACAAAAAGTAACCTTACATAGTAAATTTACAAATAACAAGCCTTTAGAAGTTCACTAATGTTACCACCACCAAGCACTTGACTAGCATAACTTTTATTAATTTTGTTAAATTTCAATGCGAGAAGAAACTCACAAATCCTTTGAGGCCATATTTAGTTAGAGGTTTATTAATGGAATGGAATAGAATGAAATGTAATATTATTTCATCGTTTGAGAAGAGAATTTATAATAAAATGGAATGAAATGAAATGAGATGAATGACGAAAATTTCATATTATATGTCATTACATCTTAAATAATAAAAATGAAAAACTTTTGATTTGAAAAGTTTATAATAGAATATAAAATGATAAACAAATTTACATTATGTTACATTATAAACCCTTTATTTAAATAAAATTTTGCTATATTACATTATGAACCATTACATCCTTTTTAAACAACAATTTTTTAATATTACATCATTTATATTCCATTTTATTATGTCCTATTTTATCCTATTAAAAACTTTACGTTTATTAAGAAATAACCTAAAGCTCTAACTTAGAATTTGCAGACACGACCCAAGAAGATTGAAAAGCCCAATTATAATGAAAGTAATTCAACGCTTCATGTTTATCAAAGTCCAAACTTCCAAGACACTTCAACAGAGCCAATGGGCCAAATTTACTAATGTTTGGTGCTTATAACCCGACCATGGACAATCTGATTCTGACCAAACGTCACGGTTCTGGTTCACATCTCCTTCGAATATTATGAACTAACGACCTACCACATGTTGACACATCAAGAATGAACCCATACTTGGTCACATCTAATTGGTTCCTTCACATACTAGTTGGTTATACGAGCAAAATCTAGCCTAATCATGGCCATAATCCCATTGCCTAAATCTCTAAAATATCCTCATTACAACAAAGAAGAAGAACATCCGAAGCCTACATTCAACGGTAAAAAACAAAGTCTTCACAGGTACTTCCGTCCAGTAGTGAGTCTTAAGTCTTAACCCAATAATTAGCGGCGGTATAAGGGTATCATATTTTTGTCTTCACTCTCTTCATCTCTGTTGCCACGTGCTTTGTTAGGTTATCTGTAAAGCCTAAGCTAAGCCAACAGGGATTTATCTCTCTTGGTAGGAGACATAGATTTGAAGGATAAGTTCCGACCCAGAAGACCAATCTTCGGAGTTCCTTTGTTTCTAGCATTTTTTGTCGTCAAGTTTCTTTTTTCCGGTACAACCCCCAAAAGGTGGCTTCTCTTTCTACCTTCTATCCATTTTGTTCTTTCCAAGTTTTGGTTTTTATTACCTTCGAACATTATTTTTGACATGGGATTAGTTGGTTTGAAGTTAAACCTCATTTTGTTTCCATTTTAGGTTCGTAAAGCAATGGGCTTTTTACTATTTTTGGTGACAGGGTGGTTGAATCGAGAGTATATTGGTTTAAAGAGATAAAATGCCAACTGGGGTTCTTTCGAAACTGAATTTTGGGTTTAGGAGAGCGGTAGTTGCCGGAAATTTAGTTTCCTTTTATTCTAATTCTATAGAATCGTCATCAAGGGGCTCCTTTTCTGCAAATCCAATGGTGGCTTCTGGTTCTAAGGTTGTTTTTCCTGATGAGCTGCTTACTTCTTGCGGAAATGGATTGGATATTACGAAACCAAGTGGGGTTTTCTTTGCTGATAGAAGTCGTGTAAGTTGCGTCAGAGCTAGCGTTAGAATGGGAAATACAGAGTTACCAAATAATCGATTGGTTTCTGGGTGCTCTACGTTTGATGCTATGCGCAGGAGTAGACACGCCAATGCTTTAGTTCTTGTGCCACTTATGAGAAACATCCACTCTTCTTCTGTGTGTTATTCTGTTGGTCCTGCTCACGACGTGTCGTTTGATGGGAATTCTCGGGAGGAACAGGTGGACTCCAATATGATATCTGGCCAGTAGGTTGTCATCTCTTTCTGAGTGACTTACTATGGAATCTGGTTCAATTTTTAGAATTATAATGTCGATTGTTTTCATTATTTGGATATTTTATGCTTATTGCTTAATGGATGGTCAGTGAAGGTATAAACTTTGGATACTATACAGAAAATTCTGGTTATGCGGTCTATAGCAGCATATGAATTAGCTTTTCATTCTTGTGTTAAGGGTAGAATTTTTCGTGGTTACAGAGTCTTGAAGCTACACTCAGGATCATGCTACCTGCCTCATCCTGATAAAGAACAAACAGGTGGGGAAGATGCTCACTTTATATGTGATGATGAACAAGCCATTGGTGTGGCAGATGGTGTGGGCGGTTGGGCAGATGTAGGTATTAATGCTGGAGAATATTCTCGTGAACTTATGTCTAATTCAGTGAAGGCAATCCAAGAGGAATCCATGGATTCAATCGACCCAGCCAGGGTATTGGAGAAGGCCCACTCCCGCACAAATGCTAAAGGTTCCTCAACAGCCTGCATAATCACTTTGGCGAAGGAGGTTGAATGATTCTTGCTTGAATTAACTAATTAATAATCCGTTTCTTCTTTCTGTTGAATGATTTTTACTGAACTCTTCTATGGTTGCTAATCAATTTTCATTCAATGTGCTTGAGATGGCATCTTTTAGGAGAGTCACTAGTTCAAACTTCAATACCATACTGTAGAATAGATACTTGGCTTTTACCATTGGTACATGAATTCCTCAAGGGGTTGACCATTTTGTCTGGACCAGATAATGTTCGAGTTCTGCTTCTTCTTATAGTTCACTATATGTGCTATATTGTTGTAGAATATACTGTTTGAGACTCTAGATTTATGTGGAACACTTGTTGCAACAGGGATTACATGCTATTAATCTTGGGGATAGTGGGTTCATGGTGGTTAGAGATGGACGCACCATTTTCCAGTCCCCAGTACAACAGCATGGTTTCAACTTTACCTACCAACTTGCGAGCGGCCATGAGGGTGATCCACCCGGCTCTGGTCAGGTCAGTTCATTCTTTTGACTGGAACGTCATGTCAAATTTTCGAGTTATGCTGCAGTTTTTTATAATCTGCATATTCTTTAATATTTTCACAGTTGAATGTATAGTTTGTATAACATCTTGTGAGTTAAATGATGTAACCTTTCTTTTAGTGACTGAGTTTACCAAGAACACTCTTACCAAAAGTTCTGGCTTTGAAATTAAGAACATGAAGTAAGAGATTGAGTTGGCAGCAGCATCTGATATTATGGCTTAGTTTGAGGAGTTAATATGATTTGCATCTCTGTTTTGGTTCAAGATTGATGCTTCAATTTAGACAAGAAAATTGGTTAGAGAACAAGTTTTGTAAGTTATCTTCCATATGTTGTTCAGTTGCATTAGAAGGTTGAATTGGTAAAATCAGTTGATTACCTGAATCGAACATCATTTTGGAATGACAAATTTCAGGTTGTCAATATTCCTGTTGCTCCTGGAGATGTCATTATTGCTGGAACAGATGGATTATTTGACAACTTATACAACAATGAGATTACTGCTATTGTTGTTCATGCTGTAAGAGCTGGACTAGGACCCCAAGTGACAGCTCAGCAGATTGCAGCTTTGGCACGACAACGAGCACTGGACAGGAATCGACAGACACCATTTTCTGCTGCTGCTCAAGATGCAGGGTACCGCTACTATGGTGGCAAACTTGATGACGTTACTGTTGTTGTTTCATATACAACCAGCTCCAGCAATGTGTGACCAGTCTTCTACCATATGCCCTAGCTGAAATATACATGTGTATCATTTATGTTGATCTGGCTTTTGGAGCCCCTGATCCGTCCTTTTGCTTAGATGCCCCAGACAGAGAGTCATTTGATTGTCCATGTGTTCTTAGACCAACTCAATTTTGATAAATGAAGCAACTTCTTTCATTCTTTTTCATGCGGTATTTACAGGATCCTTGTATTCAGGAATCAAGGAGTGAAGCTTGTCGTCCCAACTGTCGGATAGTTTTATGATTTTCGCTAAATTTAAATTTGCTTATAACTTATTCCAGGCTTAGCCTGGTCATACTCAAAAGGTGCGAATACTGTATCATACTGGCAGTATCAGTCATCCCGGTCAGAAAATGGTGCAGCATATGTTAGTTTGGCAGATATCGGCCATTTTGTCTGGCATTGGAAGGTACTCGAAAAACCAGTTTAACTTCAGCCTAAATTTTCAAAAGCTGAAAGACAAAAAAAGAAAAGAAAAGAAAAGAAAAGCATAATCATAGAATATTTTCTTCTTTGCAGCTCTTCAGCCTCCATTCTAGATCTCCGGTCTCCTATCCCCTGCCTGTCTTCCTTCCTTACTCTCACTCACCATTCTCTGCATTGCAGTTTCAGCCTTTAGATCTCTCACTCGTTACGACGTTATTGGCTCACGCTTTAGATTTACCCTCCTGTTCCACTCATCGTTACTCCAGAGTTCAGATCTCTGCTCTCCTCCTGTTGCTCGTCTCTCCCTCTTTGCCGCTAATGCTCGTCGGTTAATTTTTGATTGAGCTTATAATAGATAATAAATTTTCTCTTTCCTATCCATTCCTTTTCAGGACGACGTCTGATGTAACTTATAACTCTTGATTGTATGTTATATTTTATAGTGATATCATGGATAGTTGAACTTATTCTGATTAGTATACAATACAAGCCCTTTCTGTACCGTGTCTAGAAAAAGTAGAAGAAACGATTACTTTACCTACCTTCTTCCTATATAATTCTAATTCCCCCAAATTAACAAAGAAAACTCATTTGATCATTACTTTTGGCTTAACATGGCTATGTAATACATGTTTGGGATATGAAAATTTGTATATTCATTTAATAAGTTATGTTTGTTTACTTGTTTACAATTAAGAGGTGCATGTGTTGTTTATTTTATTTATTGTACTTATTTAATTGCATTTATTTTTATAGATAAATTGAGAGAAGTTTAAGTACTTCTAATAATTCAATCCATTTTGAAAGATACAATAATCCAGCTTGTGCTCATGTTAAATTAGTTCTTAGTATGAAGAACCATATTATATGTTTGTATTGCAACAAACAAACGAAAGGTAGGGAATCACCAAATTAAAGAAGTATTTAGCTAGGATCAAAGACGATGTGGAGCCTTGTAAGAAAGTTATTCACGATATGAAATGACAGATAAAATCTTTGCCTAAAGATTATTAATATCAGAAAGATAGAAGGCAAAAATTGAATTACGAAATTGGTAATGAAAGATTGAATTACGAAATTCGTAATGAAAGTTCTTTTTGAGGTGGTTAGTATGATATTAGTAATGTTGAAGGTGACATTTTTACCCAATAAAAAAAGATTGTTGCACTTGATGTGAAGAAGAAAAGAAGTCAAGTATCTGATTTTTTTTTTGCTCAAAGAAAAACTCGTAAAGCTCAACCTTCAATTTAGAGTGTCTTACAATCTAAAGAAGTAGCTTATAATATGGATACAACAATAGATAGATGGAGGTATGATACATGTGTATCAGTCGATAATGCTTAGTCATATTATTACTAGCTTATGGTGGATATTATTGCCTCTTATAATCTAGGATATAAAGCTCTTTTAATTGAAGAATTCAGAGGTAATCTTTTGATTACCCCTGTTTGTGAAATAATGGATGTAAGAAGAATGTATTGGACAACTTACGAGGGTTCAATCATATGTGATGGTTAGATAAATAGAAGACATGAATCTATTATCAATTTGGGTTAATTGCCAAAAAAGTCTAAATTTTCATCAGCTTTTCAATTATAGCCCGAACTTTAAAAAGTAGCAATAAACTGCTCAAACTTTCAATTTTTTCAATTATAGCCCGATGTTATCTGTTGTTCTCTCAATACCCTCATTTATTTGATTTCTATTTGTTCTTCTTGACGCCTCAAACTACTCTTGCATTACAATGTACTACATCAGTAAGGTCGTCGAGGTTATGTAATCTGATTTAGGTTATTTTTAAACTTAGCGGGAACACTAACATCTAGTTAGAATTAAAAAAAGTTGAAAGTTTGAGCATTTTATTGCTACCTTTGAAGTTCGCGCTAAAATTGAAAAAAATTGAAAGTTTGGGCATTTTATTGCTACTTTTTAAAGTTCAGGCTATAATTGAAAAGTTGACAAAAGTTTGGGCTTTTTTATGTAATTATCCCTATCAATTTTTTGGTTTATTCAATTAAAGGGACAATGTTTTTGAAGTTCATTGATACATTTGACCTTATAAGAAATACTCATTAAGAAAATTGTAGATGAAGGTGGACCTAAAAATATTATATAGTTCATCACTGAAAAAGATTTTGTTTATAAAGCATTTGGAAATAGGTTGCAAAGCATATATAAGCCTTTGAACAACACATTGCATTCACCTAATGTTGAAAAATATAAGAGATGCTAGATCTTTCTCATCATTGATGAAACTATGCAAAAAGAAACAAAAATGACCAAGTTCATCTATAATTATGCACGAGTTCTAAATTTGATGAGAAAGAGTTCCACCAATAGTAGGAATTTGTATCATCCTGCCATTATAAGATTTGCAATTAAATTCTCATTAATAATCTGAGAAAAGTGGTTACTAATGATAAGTGAGTTGCATCTTAATATATCAGATCTAATGTTGCAATGAAAGTTCCCAGAATTATAGCTGAAGATCATGAATTTTGATCTTTATGTTGTCATCTAAGTTTGTGAGCCTTTGGTGAGAGCACTTTATTTGACTGATAGTATTAAAAGGCAACAATGAGTTATTTTTATAATGTTATAGAGAGGGTGAAGGAAGCAATCAATGCCAATATGAAAATAGACCTTGCTGTATACATCTTACTTTACAATCATTAATAAAAGATGAGAAAAACAACTTTATTCTCTGTTGTTTGCTGCTAGAGTATTTTTGAATCCTAGTGCTTATTTTAAACTAGGCTTTATAAAGAAAGTTGAAGTTAAGAGAAGAGTGTTATTAACTATTATAATAATCATTTTTATATGAGATGATGCAAGATCTCCTTAGCTTGCAAATAGAGGCATAGAAGAATGAGTGCTAATTTTGGATGCTCATTATAATTTGTTAAAGAGACAAACTTAATCTAGATATATATTTCTTCACTTTTGTTACTTGTTTGAAATTAATTATCACTTTATTTTGTTTATAAGATTTTTTTTTTGTTATCTTACAGTTGCTTGATGGGACCAATTGAGAAGTGGTATGATATTATCATTATCAAGTTGAGTATAATTTCTTGTAATTTCTAAATGATTTAATTTTATCTGTCTATTGAGACTCTTAACATAACAAGTAGTTCTACAAATCTAATTTGCCTTGACCATATTGATTTTTTAGCAGACTGAGTTTTTTAGGAACTAAGTTTCGTAGATGAGAGTTAGAAAATAATTTTGGATAGAAAAGTATTGATATGTCATTTGACGTAATGAATTTGAATAATGATGATGATGAGACTCCTCTTAATGTTAAAATTGAGGTTAAAATGATTTAAACAGATATGGCATTGAATAAAGTTTTGTATTTTTGTATTTTTTTCATTTTCATTTTTACTTATATTTGATGTATAAATTAAATTGTACATATACAATATAAATATAAAACTTTTAACAATAAGTGTTTTTATTTCAGGTTTTATTTCTGCTTTACTGTGCTCCTCGATGCTAACTTTTATTATAATGTATATAGTTATGGGTATATATTATTCATACTATTTAATATTTTGATGTAATTATTCTGTATTATATGATGTAAATTGTAAAATTTTAAATACTACTTGATATCATTCTTAATTTTATAATGTAATGATAATTAACCAATCTTTTTCTTATATTAATTATGATTGTTCTTTATATGTGAAATGTAACATCCTACTGCCATATAATATATACCAAACATCCAAAGGACATTCAAGAACATATCCTATAACAATGGTATGTTAGAGCAGACATAATCTCTTAAATGGCATCGTAAAGAATACACAATACTTGAAACCTCAACACTTCATCTCATTCATTCACAAAAGTCTACATTGTAGTCATTAAAACAAATATTTACATTACCAAGCGTGAGAAAGTTTAAAATCTTTTATACAAAAGTTTTGAAAGTCAAAGAAACTATAAATTGCAATCTATAACTCCTCTGATGTCAGCTGACAAACCTTTGAGCCACATCTTAATCGTAAATGTTTCTCTAGAAAATCTTAGGAACTAAGTCTCTTGACTCGTACATGAAAAGTCACATTGCAATTTTTGATTAGTTTTGCGAATTCAATGAGTGAACCATCATTGATGATCTCACTCAAGTCAAATACACAAATATCTCACAACCAACCAATTTCACAAACATTTTCCATCTTAATAAGACATAATGAATGTCACACATCCCACATACATTCTTTCAAAACATGTATAACCCAATCAATCACATTATTATGGCATATCACTTTATCATCACAATTTCAGAAAAGGTTTGGTAATCATATATTTCATAATCATAAAGATACAAATGCAGGTGCATATGCATAGGAGACTCCAGATTCGTTATTATTTGTTGTGATTGAGTGCTTTTCAGATACAAATACTGGCCTCAGATACAGAAATCACGAAGCAAAGTTCTATGTGCAGAATTCGGAGCTTAAAGCTCTTTCAGACTGGCTACTCTAATCATAACGCCTTTCTCTGAACATACATTTTATGAAATGCATCAAATAACAGAATATGTCATGTATAGCATTCACTTATGATGCATAGACAGAATCTCATATTCATTAGACCTAAGCTCGACATTCAACTTTCGTTGAGTATACAGATATCATTCATAATTCAAATGCAAACAAAACACTTCCAATACATTCCCAAATATCAAACTCCTCAGACCATTAAAGTCCAGAATTCATAAACAAAACACAAACAGTTCAATAATTGGAAATTAAACATAATAAATCAATTCTAGGAAGATCATCTAGGTTGACTCATAGTACGCTCCAATTTATGCTATTGCTTGAATAGTTCGACAATGTCTGAATAGCGTCTGACTTGAGCATCTAAAATCATACAATTCATACATAATTCATAATACAAAGTTGATCAATCAAATACTTATTCATTTTTGCACATATATTCATATGTCATGTTCAATGTATGCCCAACGACTATCCCGAGTATGTTTCCTTAATCATAATTCATAATCATTCACATATTGTCACTTGGATATGTCTTGTTTGCTTTTAGATTAATACCTTAAGTAGACTTGATCATGCTCCATTCTTTAACCATACATTTACTAACTCTTTTCTAGCATTACAAATATTTCACATAATTCACAATTCGCATTCATTCATTCTTAATGCATTATTAATATCCTTTGGAATACATTTGCATTCATATGAATATCTTCATTCCTTTAACACTCCTTCATTCTAAACTTAGAAGCTTTATTATCCAACATTCTTTTCCTTGAAGTATAACATCAATTATCAATCAAAACTTATCACACATTTAACCAATTTTCCAACATAAAATTATATTCTTTTTAAACCTTAATCAAGTCTAAATGCATCATAGTTAAATACCTCATCCTTAATTGCAAAAGAACATTTTCCTTACTTCCATGCAATTTCCACAATTATATATGGTTTCCCACAATTATGGGATGGGTTATCTAAAAGTTCCCATCCAATTCCTTCATTAGTTTTCTAGATTTTCTCAGGACAGGTTTTGGGTCAGTTTTGTATGGCCACTATGATATAGAAATTGAGGTTTTTAGATAATATGTCCTTCTAAACAAATATTCCCTTATGTCTTAAGTTTCTAATGAACTAAAGTTCATACAATTTGGTTCATTATTCCTAGATTTATGCCCAAAATACGATAGACTATTATCAAACAATGATAGAATCTAAAAACTCAACTTCAAGCCAAAATTTGAATCTCTTAGAGACAAAATTAAAATTTGATTCCTTCATGAAAAATATAGCCATATGTCTCTAGTTTAATCTAAACTTGAAATAATCCATTTGGATTTCTACAGATAAGGTTATGTCCAAACTACCAATGTATATTTAGTGAAAACACTACAGCTAATATATTCCAGCAATTCTTCTTTCATTTTTCTAGATTTTTTAACACTTTATACCAAAATTAAAACAACATCTTTATAGTTCATCAATTATATCTCTATTAGGCCTGAATCATACTCCAATTTCTCATCAATAACCTCTCCTATTCCAGTTCAAAACTATTCAATTAACAGCTCACAAATCCTAGTCTTTCGTGCATAAAAAATCAATCCAGAAACTTTTACGTTATTATGCATATAGTCCTAGTTCTTTCCCAATTCAAGAACATCAAATTAACTTCTTTCTTTAACATAAATCCACCTTATTTATACATTAAATTCCAATCCAATTCATCCTCATAATGCCCTATACTCCACGGTTTTCCATATACCAAAAACAAAACAAAAAACCTCTAAGTTTATGCAAAAATTTCCATCACAATCAATCATTAACATCATATGTAATTCATCGTCGTCAATTCTCTGTCATAACATGCTATAAGCACTAATCATTTACTTACATTTTTAACTCCAATTCCAGCTCAAAAGATCAAGCCAATTTAGTATTCCAAGCAAGCAAAACATCACACATTTAAGGTAGAACTTGGTTGGCTTTTGGCTATAACATGTGGACAACTTCCTTAATTTTGTGAAGGTAAAACATTTATTTTTTATATAGAAATTGGAAATAAGCATGAACGTACATAGGGAGATGAAAGAAGTGAGGGTTCTGATGGTGGGTGAAAAGAAAGAAGAAGAGAAATGAGCTGAACGTCCTGCGGAAACTCACCAACTAAGGTGTTAGGTGCCATGTAATTGAATAGCCATATGTCTTATGGCATGTTCAACACTTATCAAGCATAGGTGCTGCCAAATGTCTCCAACTAACTAGGTCACTTGTCCATTAATCAACTATGCCATTTTTCATCAACTTACTAGCCCATTTGTCACACAATGATTAATCCATTTGTCAATTAATTACTTATCCATTTGTCACTCATTTAACTATGCCAAATGTCACTCAATTATAGGCTAAATCATCCAAAATTTTTATGTATCAATTTATCTAGCCACTTGGTATTTTTTCTAGTCCAAATGTACATTTAATCCATTAATCTCCCAATTAATAACATTTAATCTCAATTTACTAATTGAAATTCGAGCATAGCAAAATTCAAGACATACCAAATCATAATTCACGTCATGTTCACTTAACTTCTTTCATATCCCGGAATAAGTCAACTGAGTGCATATGCTATCTTTGTAATGTATTCAAATATGAATTCGTGTATGAATGCTAATGTTATGCATGTATATACAATACTTAATCTAGGGTTAAACCCTAAGCATGTACCAGAAAACAAGATATCACAATTCTTCCCTCTTAAGAAATTTTGTCCTCGAAACTCTTACCTAAATAATCAAATAAATAGGGGCAGTGTCTTTTCATGTTCTCTTCCGTTTCCCATATGGCTTCTTCAGTTGAATGGTTTCTCTAAAGTACTTTCACTAATAGGAACACTTGATTTCTCAATTGTTTATTCTTATAGCCAATTATCTTAACTGATTCTTCAACATAACTTAGATTACTAGAAACTTTAATCTCCTGAGTCGGTATCACATGAGTTGGATCTAACCGACATCTCCTAAGCATACTCACTTGAAACACATTATGTATCTGTGCCATTTCAGAAGGTAAGGCTAATTATAAGCCAATGGCCCAATTCTTTCAATTATCTCATATAGACTAATGTACCTTGGGCTTAACTTACCCTTCTTACCTAACCTCAGCACACCTCACCAAGGTGATACTTTCAGGAATACTCTATCTCCTACCTAATACTTCGTATCTCTTCTGTGTTGTTCCACATAAATCTTCTTTCTATCTTATGCTACTTTAATTCTACTACGGATCAATTTCACCTTGTCAACAGTATCCTGAATCAATTCTAGGCCTTTGATAACTCTTAGACCCTCTTCATCCTAATATAAAGGTGAAAGACACTTTCTTCCGTACAATGCCTCATATGGAGCCATATCGATACTACTGTGATACTAATTATTATAGGCAGATTCAATCAACGCCACATACTGATCAGCATGTTCCTTGAAACTCCAGAACACAAGCTCTGAGCATATCCTCAACAGTCTTAATCGTCTTCTCACTCTGACCATCTGTCTGAGGATAAAATGTAGTACTGAAATTCAGTTTTATACCCAAAGTTGTCTGTAAGCTACCCTAAAATCTCAAGGTAAATCTAGGATCCATGTCTGATACGATAGACACTGGAACCCCATGTAATCTCACTACTTCATTCACATATCTTCAAGCTAACTGATCTAGTGAGTTATATTTCTCTCACTAGCAAGAAATGAGTCGACTTGGTCAATCTATCAACAATGACTCAAATGGGAGAGAATCACGATTGATTTTATTATGGGTTTGTCGAGGACTCAAATGGCATCATGTTGCCTCAGAGTCCTCGACAAACCCATAATAAAATCTATTGTGATTCTCTCCCATTTCCACTCCGGAATAGGCAAAGACTGCAACTTGCCAACCGGAGCTTGATGCTCAGCTTTTATCTATTGACAAGTCAAACATTTATGTGCTTCCTCCATAATCTCTTTCCTAAGATATTCAACATCGGGTACACATATCTCTATTTCAACCACAATATATCATCTCTTAATTCAAATTCAGAATCTAAATTCACTTTCAACTTCTCAATTAACTTCACCAATTCTGGATCTCTGTTCTAAGCCTCTCTGATTCTTTCTTGCAATACAAGTCTCAACTTCAATGTAAATATCAATGCTTCATTCTGCCCCAAATTCAATTCAACATTCAGTGCTCTTAAATGAACTAGGCTCGATAACCTCGATAATTGTACTTGAGCCACACTACTATTGAACTTCCTACTTAATGCATCAGCTATCACATTAACTTTGCTAGGATGATACTCAATTGTACAATCATAATCTTTCAATAATTCTATCCATCTCCTGTGTCTTATATTCAACTCCTCCTGACTCAACAAATATTTTAAACTTTCATGATCAGTAAATGCATTAAAAGTTTCACCATACATGTAGTGTCTCCAAATCTTCAAAGAAAATACTTCAGTAGCAAGTTCTAAATCATGTACCGGATAATTAAACTCGTGAGACCTCAACTATCTTGATGCATATGCTATCACTCTGCCATGCTGCATCAACACACATCCTAATACCTGATGTAAAACATCACTATACACTATATATCCTCCTATTCCTAATGGAATAACTAACATCGGTGATGTAGTTAACCGATGCTTATGCTTTTTAAAACTTTTGTGACAATTATCATTCCATATGAAAGGCACATTCTTCCTCAGAAGTTTTGCCAAAGCGGTTGAGATCAATGAAAACTCCTCGACAAACTTCTTGTAGTATCCGGCTAATCCAAGAAAACGCCGGATATCAGACTCATTCTTCAGAACCTCCCAATTCATCACTGCTTCTACTTTCTTTGGGTCTACTTGAATGCCCTCTTCAGGCACTATGTGACCCAAGAATACTACTTAATTAAGCCAAATTTCACACTTACTGAATTTAGCATACAACTATTTCTCTCTCATTATTTGTAGAACCAATCTCAAATGCTCTGAATGTTCTTCTCTAAACTTTGAATACACCAACATGTCATCAATAAACACAATCACAACACAATCTAAATAAGGTTGAAATACCTTATTCATCAAGGCCATAAAAGCTGCTGGGGCATTTGTCAATCCAAACGACATCACCAAAAACTCAAAGTGCCCATATCTTGTTCTAAATGCACTTTTTGATACATCAGTCTCAGCTATTTTTAACTGATAATATCCCGATCTCAAGTCTAACTTTATGAACACTTGAGCTCCCTGTAACTGATCAAGCAAATCATCAATCATCGGCAATATGTACTTATTCTTAACTGTCACCTGATTCAACTACTGATAATCAATACACAATCTCAGAATTCCATCCTTCTTCTTTACAAACAATACTGAAGCTCCCCAAGGTGACACATTAGGCCTGATAAAACCCTTATCTAATAACTCTTATAAATAGGTCTTCAATTCCTTCAGTTCTAGAGGTGCTATCCTATATAGAGGGATTGATATGGGAGTGGTTCCTAGAATGAGGTCTATCGTAAACTCCGTCTTCGTTTCTGGGGGTAAGCCTAGTAGTTCTGCAGGAAACACATTCAGGAAATCCCTAACAAGTGGAATATCTTAAAAAGTTTGTTCATTCTGGGTATCAACTACGTGGGCCAGATAAGCCTCACATCCACCTCAAAACAGTTTCAAACACTCATGAATGAAACATACCTCACCAATCACTGTTGTGCTACCCACTGTGGTACTCACCTCTAAACCACATTTCAATATCTCTCTCTCACAATGCAATCTAGATACCAAATGCACTGTGATGAATGAATGTGTAGATCCTAGATCTACCAATGCAAATGCTTCAAAATGAAAAAACTTCACCAGACAGGAGGCACAAAGACCCTGACCTGAGACTGCTACTGGTTACTTCGTACCTCAATCCTGACATTATGCGCTGCTGATTGAGTTCTACCTCTACCTCTGCCTCTGTGTACAGATCCGACAGCTTTACTATGTTGAATCATTGTCTCAGTCATTGTTCCTCCTCTAACTCTAGACTGTGGTTCGAAAGTCTCAGGACAATCTCTGATCTGATGCTCTACGAAGCCACATCGGAAACAAGCTCCCGATAACCTCCAACACTCACCACCATGTTTCTTACCACAATGCTTACAATTAGGCATCCGTTGTGACTGCCTAGAGGGCATTTGTCCTCTATCTCTACCAGTCTGAACAAATCCACCTCTTGTTAAAAATCCAGTTTGTCTTGATTTAGCCTGGAATCGAGACGATCTATTCTGATGTTTATTGAAGCTTCTACCAAAATCAGCCTAAGATTCACTCTATCTCTTCACTTTAAACTCCTATCTATACTCTCCCCGACCACCCTTCAACAACTGTTCAATTCTGATCAAGGCCGCTCGGAGTTCCCTAAAACTATCCAAATTAGAAATGGCTAACCTCGTTCTTATGTCTATATTTAACCCATCTTCAAACCTCCTACACTCGTCCTCCTCAGTTGGGATTAATGCAGTTGCATACCCCATTAATTCATTAAATTTTATCTCATACTCTGCTACTGAGAGACTTCCTTGTCTCAGATCCAGAAATTCTTTCATCTTTCTGTCTAGATAAATCTTCGGCATGTAATTCTCTTTAAACACCTTCAGAAAATCTTCCCATGCCAAGCTACAAGATCTAGTGGTATTACCTAGAACAGTCTTCCACCATTGATATGCTGGACCTTGCAGAAGTGAGATTGCATAATCAATTCTCTCATCTGACTCACAATCCATTTGATCAAATATTCTTTCAGTTCTCTCTAGGCAACTTTCTGCCTTAGCAGGTACTTCCGTAAAAGTCTACAGCCCCTTACTTCCGAAACTTATCATATCTCATTTCCCTCCTCTCCAAGATTCTCGAAGGTATTCATGCAAACTCAAGTACAGGAGACTCTCTATTAACTCCTAAAAACTCTATGTCAGTTGACTCTCCAACTTGATCTCCTATGGTAGGTGACTTATGACAAAAATAGTTGTGATCACTAATCGAGTCTCTCACTATTTATCATATCTCAATACTCTTATATGTCTCTATGGATGCCAAACCATACTCTGATACTAAAATTATAACATACCATTGTTATAGGATATGTTCTTGAATGTCCTATGGATATTTAGGTATATATTATATGGTAGTGAGATGTTACATGAAATATGTGAAATGTAATATTAATAGAAATGAAGGATACTTGTTATTTCAATTTTATATTGTTATAATTTTTGAGATATGGTTAATATAACATTTAAAATTATACAACCTAACATATCAAGAAAATATTTTATAATTTTAAAAATTTAAGAATTATTTTATAATTTAAAAAAATTATTCGAAATGATACCGATATTCACCAATTTTGATACTACACCTTACCAAAATCAAATATAATAATTGATAATGAGTCATAACATTGGTCATATTCCCACCACTTGCTTTGCTTGAAATAAATGTGTAGGTTTCAGTCCGTTGGTACTTAGTTCTGTAAAATCCATCCCAATTTCTACGGTTGCTTTAAAAGAACCCTTTTATGTTTCAGAATCGCACAGGCTGCAGTTATTGAAGGGAATTTTATGTGACGCTTCTTTCTATAAACTAATAAAAGCAGGGGCTCGGTCATAGGCACTCACCAAGACGACTGATTCTGAAAACCTGTCTTGTGTGCTGACCACTCTAAAGCGAGCTCCAATGACATTTGCTTCACTTTCTTGATAGGTATATTAATTGTATCTCAAGTCTCAACAAGTAGGATGGACATCACCAAATGGGATGTTACCTTGCTTGGAATGGAAAGCCCTACTTAATATTTTGCAGTAGAGTGCATGCATCCTTGTATAACTCTCAACTATTCGCAGATCCTAGTACAAGGTATACTCGAACCTTGCACCACAGTGACGTCTATAGTAGTATTGTCCGTGTATTGCTATTCTGGAATCCAATTATAGCAGGAAGACTAAAAATTATTTGGTGTCTTAGCAGATAATTATAAGTTAGCTAATTGATGCTCAACCTTTTGCAAGTCCAGATTTTGCAAATCAATTTAGTAAAACATCGGTTTCTTTCCATTTAGGAGAAGATCTCATAAACATATTGAATCCTTTAAAAAGATAGTAAAAAAAAATTATGGATGGGAAACGAATGAACTCAATAAGAAACTGACTGAAGAAAAACAAAAGACGTCTAAGCAAAAATGACATGAAGACAAAGGCTTGAACAGAAGATAATCAACAAAACTTGACCAAATAGAACATGCAAAACATGAACTTTTATTGGCATTAACAGGGAGCATGGGGAAGATTCAGATTTTAAAATTTCCAATTTCTTCTCATACTTCTCCTTCCTTCATCGTCACTACCTCCGTGCTCTGACCTTCTTTTCTTGGTTTCTTCTTCTTGACCATCTTCTGGTTCCTCTCTATTAGTCTCTTTTGCTGGATGTTGTCCTTCTCCTTCTCCTTGGCTTTTTTCCTTCTCTTCTTCTCCTCTCCCTTTGCTGCTTCTTTTTTGCATCTCTCTCTCTCATTCTCACTTTCTCTTCTTCTTTTCTTGTCCTCTCTTCTGCTTCCCTCCTCTTCTTTTCCATGTCTTCTTGTCTCCTAACTTCCTCTTCTTCTCTTCTTGTCCTCTCTTCTGCTTCCCTCATCTTCTTTTCCATGTCTTCTGGTCTCCTGACTTTCTCTTCTTCTCTTCCCTTTTTTTCTTCTCTTATCTTTCTAGCTTTCTCCTCTTCTCTTCCTTTCTCTTCTTCTTCTCTCTTTCTAGCTTCCTTTTCCTCTCTCTTCCTCTCTTCTTCTTCTCTTCTTCTCTTTTCCTCTTCCTCCTTTTTTCTTTCAACTTCCTTCTGCATTATGATCTCTTCTTCCTCAGCACATGAAGTGCAATCCAATATGATTGCCTCTGGCTGAGGACTCACTATCTTATCGATTGTTGTGTTGCTGACATTGAAAGAAACAGCCAATATCTTTTTGTCCAAAGTTTGGAGGACTGATCTTTGCCCAATCACGAACTGTGGATGATTTCTTCTTGTTGTTGTGGTGAACCCCATGAAGATGAAGGAATCATTGTTGAAAGACATCTGAGCCATAGGATGGAACCTAGGAACCAGAAAAACATCTCCTTCCTTCACTTTAAACCTCGTACTTTTGCACTCTGATTCCTTTGCATTGCTAGCACAAACAATCCGAACCATCCCTTGCCCATGTAGCACTATGGATATCTCAACAGCCATTGGATTCCAATGAGGCCCCATCATCGATCCCTGAACAAAAGTTATATCAATGGCACTATGGCAGTGTACAAGCGTCAAGCTATTTCGAACCGAATTAGTGCTGGAACATGGATAATGTTACCTGAAAGTGTTTACCTTTGTCAAGTTCACCATAAAAACCCCAACATTGGAGCCTTTTAGTAGTTTTAAGTTCCCCCTGTCAACTATCAGGCTCCTTCCATTGCAATTCTCAAAATCTGGATCAGCATCCTCCATGTTGAATGCTTTGGCTGTCTTGCTTTTGCCATTGTAATTGCCACCAAATGTAAGAGCTTTGAGCAATCGAGATTCTAATTCCCAGAATATTGATTTCTTGTGTGGTTCCGCGTGCACTATTCCTTCTGGCTTCGCTGCACTTGCCAGTTCTTCGATTACTTTTTGAGAGACCTGAGAGTAAGATACCAATTTGGAGCATTATCCTTTTTGGTTTTACTCGGAGAAAATAGAAATATTAGGGCATGGACACGAATTGTAGATTAGCAATAAGCTGATACATTAAAAGCTGATTGCAGGAGCTTCCTGCCAAATCCAAGGACCAGGTCACCAACGCTGGAGTATGCTCCAATTGATGGCTCCTACAGTAGTAACATCAAAATTACTGATTAACAAAACTTTCGTGAAACCAGCTAACATATGTAACTAAAGATAGGTCTTTAGATTGTCATACGTATACATCCTCATCTGTGTTGGAGAATATAGCATAAATCCTTAGCTTCTCCCGCTCAGGGGTTAGGCTGCTTTGAAGAAAGAAGACTGACCCAGGTTGCAACCTGTATACATCACCTCTCCTCAGATTCATCCTCTTTATCTCTTTTCCAGCATCAGCCCAATTCAATTTCCCAGTTCCTGGGCATTCACAAAACTTGTTTGATGGGAATCATTTTAAACAATTAACATATTAACCCACAGAACTTTAGCGTTATCATCTTGACCAAAACATAGAACCTGAGAATTCAGGTTACAAGCTTTTTAGACTTCCAGACACCTACCCAGTTAACCCATATACTATTTTAACGAATAACTTGAAATTTCGTTTAACTAACCAACATTACCTGTGTGGACATAGAAGACCATGTCAGCATGGAGTAGTACAGGAAGGAACAAGGAGTTGGGATCCAATGTGATGAAGCGAAGATGGAAAGGCCCTCTTGTTCCAGCACTAATATCAACGGCTGAGATTTTTCCGTACTCTGTAACCACTAAAGACTTCCTGTCCTCTCTTTTCACCATAGAACTAGGAGTAACGTCGTTTCTCAACGCCTCTGCACGAACAGAGGTGTCGAGAAGAAGCAGTAAGAATATCGATAAAGCGGGAACTGCCATAACCAAACCTTTCTGAGACATTGATAGTGAAACCACTCAAGTGGAAGATACTATTGGCGTTGGAGTAAGCCTGTGATGATGCATATTATATATATATAAACAGGGAGGTGATGAATTACGTGTGGTTCAAGGGGACACGTGCATGTACATGAAACACATGGCATATGCTCTCAGTCAAACTGTTCCCGCTAAAACACAGAGTGGTTAGTTCTACCTTTGATCGTTTTTCGTGGAGGAAAGTTTAGTTGGACTTAAGATCATGTACAAATTTATTGTATCGTATTTACTTGTCTTAATCTGCTTATTTCTCTCAAAAACTTGCAAGATATCTCTCTAACGGAAGTACTCTATTTCATCCATTATCCAAAACCTATAAACGTAGGAGAACACGACTTGAGATTCTTTGTCTAATATTACAGTATTTTATTATATTCAATAAATTTCGGACATTTATTTATGTAAATCTTATCTAAAATTTGTATAGATCCGTAAAATAAACAACTAAGGGGGTGCTTGATTGGAGATAATGAAAAAAAATGTATGGGAATGGAATGAAAACTTATGTTTGGTATCAAAGTATCATTAAAGGGGTAACATTTTCATTACCCACTTCTTAGCAATCCTCCATTCCCCTAGTAATTGGGAGGAA
>JANVCL010000212.1:22852947-22864514 GCA_026546855.1 Erythroxylum incrassatum | reverse complement strand
TTAATTAATTGCAATATAATTAATTAAAATATACTTCATTCATTAATTAAAATATTGTAATTAATTAAAATATAATTTATTTATTAATTAAAATATAATTCATTATTAATTAAAATACAATTCATTTTGTAATTAAATAATTATAATATTTTTTATAAACTAACCAATATCAATGACAATGGTAATTATTCCTTCATTTTAATCAACTATCATAATTATAACGATTATATCAATTCTCATTTCTCACTATATTCATTCTTATTACCATTTCCATTACCTTACGTAAACCAAGCACCCCCTAAAATTTTACGAGATAAAATAAAATAAAGTAATATTAAAGAACGGATTTAAACTTCGGAGAATGCACTCATTAGTTTGCCACGATCATTATGAACTGATCCACAAAACATTGGAAAATGGTAATAAAAGAAAGAGTGCGGATATTCGACTAATGCTAATCTGTCAAATCCTATCTGTCAAATTCGACTAATGCTAATCTGTCAAAAAAAATTTGTAGTTATATTTAAAGAATTATTTTCTTTTGCTTCCTTTACACTATCAATGTAGCTTTTAGAGCTTAATAATATAGTAATAAAAAATTAGTCAAATTTTATATTAAATTTACTATTTTCCAAAAATTCTGATTATATACTCATTCCAACCCTCAACTCTCTTTTCTATAATTTATAAAATAATTAAACAATTTTAATAAATTTAAAAATTAAAAAATTTAAAATATTTATCTTAAAATTTTTAATAACAAAATCAAAATCAAAATATGTGTCTCAACCGTGATATTTAAAAAATTAAAATTAAAATAATAAAAAACCCAAAATCAAAATCAAAATGTTTGTCATAGATATGATGACATAAGTGTCAAGCCTGTAGCACAAATAAAATCAAAAGTTAAATTTTTAAAATTTTTAATAAAAAATTTTATTTTAAAAATTAAAATTAAATAATAAAAAAATTTGTCCGACACAATTGAAATCAAAATTTAAAATAACATTTTTTGTTTATTTTTTCACTTTTAATTTTTCAAATAAATTTCTACCTAAAAATTTTATTTAAAAAATTAAAATAAAAACGAAAATATGTCACAAGCATGAGCTCAGTATCACGCCCTATTGGACAAATAAAATATATTTTTATTTTTATTTTTAATTAAATTACTATTAGTTTAAAAAAATTTAATATGCTACTATCAATTTTATAAAAAATTAAAATCAAAATAATTATTTACCATTTATTTTGTTTTTCATTAAGTCACGTCTAGACACATATTTTGATATTTTGATTATTTTAATTTTATTTTTTAAATAAAATTTTTAAGATAAAAATAAAAATATTTTTTTATTTGTGACACATTTTGTTTTTAATTATTTTAATTTTAATTTTTAAATAAAAATTTTAACATAAAAATTTTAAATTTTAAAAATTGATTTTATTTGTGTTACAAGCATGATACTTAAGTCACATTTGTGACACATATTTTAATTTTTTGAATTTAACTTTAATTTTTTAAATATAATTTTAAGATAAAATATTTAAATTTGATTTTATTTGTATTATAGGCGTGACTTAATTGTCACGCGTGTGATATATATTTTGATTTTATTTTTTATTTTCTTAATTTTAATTTTTAAATAAAAATTTTAAGATAAATAATTTAAATTTTAAAAATTGATTAATTTGTTAAAATTATTTAATTAATTTATAAATTATAACCAAAGTAAATTAAATTGAAAATTTGATTAAATTTATTATTATTATATTAGCCCGTACTTTTTTTGTTGTTGAAAAAATAGTGTAAAAGAAGCAAAAGAAAATAAGTTAGTAAATAAAACGATGGCAATTTTTTGAATTAGAAAGGCTGGACAAAGATCCGCTCTCCAAAAGAATAAGGTTTTTGAGAAAAGGAATGGGCGCACGGAAATGAGAATGGGTTTATGCCAAGTGCCAACACTGATCTTGGTTGAAGACAACCAACTAAGCCCATACCAATCCGAGTTTAGGTGGGAAACCTTTGGGTCTTGAGTTTGTTAAGGAGCTCGGCCTTAAACAGGCCCATGAACCTGGTATTTTTGTCTTAATCAATATTGACTTTGGGACCTTTTTAAGCACCCCTGGGTCTGATAGGAGTAGGATACTCCGATGCTCAAAACCCCTTTTGCCAAGTGGTTAGAAATGAGTTGATCATATCATAAAACATCAAGTGGGCAAGAAGTGAGACCCTTTTTTCTGAATGGTCCACATAAGAGCAATGTGGAGGACTAGATGGGCCACGTCCGAAACTGTAGAGGAATATCACACCAAAGCATGAATAATTGTGGTCACAAGGAAAACTTTGATGAATCAAGACGGTATTTTTCCAAAGCAAAACCATAATATCCTAATGGATCCTCCTAACCATCCACGTTGTGGAACAAAGAACGCCTAGTGTTGCTTCTTAAGCAGAAGATATATCGAAGATCCCCCAATCTAAATCACTTCAATCTTTTTATATACACAAAGTTAAAACAGACACGAGAGATTAAAATTATGTAACAATAAAAGATAAACTCTTTAACAATTATGACTTCGAATGAGTTTATTTTAAAATATTATAACAGGGAAATAAATTTATTTTTAAACCTATGAAAAAAATTAATTACACTATAAAACGTAATAATAATATCTTATATGTGGAGTTATTATGGCTTTTCTTTATGGCTCTTTTTAAACATGAATAATGTAAGGTGGAATCTCAAACCCGTCTTTTGTATGGTACAAGCTTCATAATCCTCTGTCTCCCACCGCGTGCTTACCGTGTAGGTGTCTACTTATATGATCCCTTAGTACCTAAGTATTTGACTTGATGTCACATAACACATAATATTCCCTTATTTTTAACTCATTTATACTCCAACGTTAATCACGAGCTTCATTTCACTTTACAAAACCATAATTTGCTTACTCCACTATTAATCATTTTGTTTTAAGGGTAAAGCCGTTTTTGGATTAACTTAAACACACCTCAGAACACCACTCTACGGCCTCGTTCATTAGCCCAATATCTCTAAAGAAATCTACATGCATTTCCATAACCATAATGTAATCATCTTCAGTTTTAGGCAAAACTGTAATTGAGCATTGGATCCCTTCAACTAAAGAGCACAACAAAGAGAATTTTCGTATAGCCATGTACATAAGCCTGATTAGGACGTATGATAGCCTACACATCACACTTAGACGTTCACAAGTCATGTTAGAACCAACCCGAGACTAAAAGCAAAACCTCTCTTTTTGTTAGTGCGCCTTGGCTCTCGGTTATCACATATCCTTTTACGCCCTGTTGTAGCAACGCCATCCAATCCAATTTCTATCCTTCAAATGTTAAACGGTAATTATATTAAAAAAAGAAATTCAATTATTTAGGGAGAATTAAAATTTAGATTGAAAATAAGTAATTCCTCTAATATAAATTTTAATTATAAAAAAAAAACAAAAAATGCTTAATATTGATAAATGAAAGAACTTTGAATTGTTATTTAAATTGGCTGTGTATCTCTTAGGTATTTTATTTAGTAAAAACATAAAAAGTTGAATGATAAAGATGTTTCTTTCTGGTACGTAAAATGGACGGATAGATAGGAAGATATTGGCAATCAATCATGCCACTATCAATCAGCGCATGATATGAGAACATATTCTCTTCCTCTTTTTTTTCGTCTTTCTAGCCAAATCCACCATCACAAGCGCGTGTAATCCAGGCGCATGGTTACAGGAAAACAAAACAACCTGCATTATGACCAATACCATGCATGTCCGACAAGAAAGCCGTCAAGTGGGCCAGTGGCACTGCCCTATCAGGTCAGACTACCATGTCAATTGTGGGTCCCGCTTATGTAAATGTGGGGTCATCAAGAAAAGAACTCTCTTAAAACCTTTCTTGATCTTTCCTTTTTTCTAGTGTGAACCCATGCTTAATATTCTTGAGAAGTACGTTGATGTTTGCGTCTCTGTGATAGACGTTGCCCCAACTTTTTCACGCCCTTACCTCCAACATGCGTTGGAGGATCGAGTCGTGGGAAATTCTTCCTTCTTTAGGATATTTCAATTTTAAAATGAAAAAAATGTCAGACTGTCGATATACTTATAGGTTTGTATTAAGGGGCATAAATAAGACATGTCGTTTCTTATATGCAAATTTGAGGTTGAAGTACCCATCTCCTTCACATTCTTTTTTTTTTTTTTACCTTTGGTGACATGATCGAAGAGATGAAATTTGGTTAGCGTCAATCAATAAGCATATACTATTGAAGAAATTCCATTTGACTGTTAATTTGGACGGTTAAAAAGTTGTTCTAAGAAGTTGATGCATTGTGTAACTAAACAATGTAATTAGCTGTTTTTGACACTAAACTAGTTTTCGATTGTGGGTTATTTTACTGATCTGATGTGGGATTGAGGTATGCCAACAATGTTTGGTTTTGGATTCTCTATTTGGGTCTTTGGATGGGGTCATACTCACACAGAGTTGATGTTAGGGACAAGAAAACTATTGCAACTTTAACGCCCACAATTGACTTGTTTGTCGTTTTGCAGTTGAAACTTCTTTCTTTCAGGTACATTGAAGTTGGATGGGGTCTTCCTGCTTTTTCCTCGGCTCCAGCTCCAGGGTGATCTTGTGCTTCTAAAGTGGAGCCTACCAAGAAATGTGATCTTTCCTGTTCAAATATGACGGTTTTCTCCTTTCTTAAAGTGGTTTAGACCAGCTCCAAACTGAAACACAGGGCCGTACATATCATCAGACTGTAATTAATTTATAACATAAGATATACAATGGATTGAAAGATAGAAATAAGACAATCAAGAAGTCTTCTATACATTTAGAACCAAGGACAACAGACGAGACAAAAGCAAACATGTTAAGGTTCGGCAATTTGACATATATTAGTCATATAACTTAGTTCTGCCTATGACATGAAGCCAAAATGCTGTGAGTGTGCTTTCCTAAGAAATTTTCTAGTTCAACAACAGTGGACTTTCAATAACTACCATATAAAGTATAAACAGACAAACCCCTTTGGACCAACGAAGGTAAACCATTTTAGTTCTAGGGTTAAACTAACATGCAAAGGTGACGGTGACCATGTCAATGTAGAGTAGACGGTTAAAAGAAATTGATGATGAGTTGCATGAAAAGCTGATGAGATATATCAAAATGAATTTGCTGCGAATCCTGGAAAGGCAAAGGTAAAGTAATGACTTGAATTACAAGCTTCAAAGAGATTAAAAGTTGGTAGTCTGACCCGTGTCGAGCATGTCAATATGGCTACACATGTCTGTCATCTATGATATATCGCCATCCCCACCATGCACAAACACACACACACACATACACACACGCACGCACGCAAAGATAAAAAAGCAGCAATCATAACCTCCAAAAGCCCCTCCACCCTCTCTGCATTTTCTTCACTTTCCGAATTACAAACCAAGCAAAACAAAGAGCTTAACGTACACACATACAACCGCAACTCTTAATTCCGCTATGAGAGTTCCAGTTTCTTCTCAACAAAAGACCTGCCAGAGTAGTCCATCCCCAAAGCCTGTTTCTTGCAACAATACCAACAACACCCGAGTTGTTGGCTTCCACGCCAACACACCTCAAACGCTATGCTACGAGCCCACATCGGTTCTTGACCTTCGCCGGAGTCCAAGTCCGGCACCAGGAAAGCCCGCTACTGCAGCAACCGACGCTCTTGAGTTGGATGATCATGTGCTTCAAGGTTTGGATTGGGAGGCTATCATGAGAGAGTTGGATTTTCACGAGGATTCTTCTCCATCTCTCATCAAGAATTTTCCTCCGTTCTGCGAGTCTCAAGTCCAAAACCAGCACATCCCAGATTTTATAGCACCTCCACTACAGCTCGATCCTTCTCAATTTCTTCACTCTGAACTCAACGATACGTACCTGAATTCAATATCTTCTCACCATAATTTCAGCGCTCTGGAGTTATCAAACAATAGTTTCCATAACATCACCAACTGGAACGTTGGTTTTGATTATATTCAAGAGCTTATTCGTGCAGCTGGCTGCTTTGACTCCAACGAGTTACAACTCGCTCACGCGATATTGGAGCGGCTCAATCTACGACTTCAATCTCCCATCGGAAAACCACTTCAGAGAGCGGCTTTCTTCTTCAAAGAAGCTCTCCATTCTCTCCTCACCCGACAACCCAGTACTCATGGCTCTTCATTGTCCGATGTTGTCCAAACCATAAGATCCTACAAAGCTTTTTCGGCTCTCTCTCCTATTCCCATGTTCACCCACTGCACAACCAACCAAGCCCTTCTCGAATCTCTCGACGGATCGCCACCGTTCATTCATGTAGTAGACTTTGATATTGGACTTGGTTGTCACTATCCTTCGCTCATTAGAGAGCTTGTGGAGAAAGCAGACTCTTGTAAGCTCACCTATCCACTTCTCCGAATCACAGCAGTAGTTACAGAGGATTGTGCTATGGAAACAAAGCTGATAAAAGAAAGTATATCTCAGTTCGCTCATGAACTCAAAATCAGACTTCAAATTGAGTTTGTTCTTATGCGTACCTTTGAGTTACTGTCTTTTAAAGCAATTAAGTTCACGGAGGGAGAGAAAACTGCTGTTCTGTTGTCTCCAGCAATATTTCGCGTTCTGGGTTCTACCAGTAACCTCACCATGTTTGCCACCGACCTCAGCCGAGTTTCCCCAAACGTTGTCATATTCGTGGACAGTGAAGGGTGGTCAGAACCTGAAGTCTCGTTCAGAAAGAACTTTGTGAACTGCCTGGAGTTTTATTCAATGATGTTGGAGTCCTTAGACGTTACGGTCGCCGGAGGCGAATGGGTGAGAAAAATCGAGACGTTCTTGTTAAAGCCACGAATATTGGCGGCGACGGACAGGTGCCGATGGAGGGCTTCGCCACCATGGAGAGAGGTGTTTTCAGGGGCGGGAATGTGGCCGGTGAAGTTGAGTCAATTTGCTGACTTCCAAGCAGAGTCTTTGCTTGAAAAAGTCCAAGCCAGGGGATTCTTCGTGGCAAAACGACAATCAGAGTTGGTGCTTTGCTGGCAGGATAGACAACTCATTGGCATGTCAGCATGGAAGTGTTAGAGCTTAAGTTAAAAGCAAGGTTTTAATTAATTAATTCAGGGTTTAGGCTGTTTGGGACACATTAAAATAATGTATGTAAGCCCCAAACAAATTTGTAGTTTTGCTTTTAGTAGTTGTTATTGTCGTCGTGTAACAAAAGGGTCCGAGTTCCTTTGTCGCTCTCTCGGTCTCCGTCCCATCACTCTCCCCTTGTATGTATAATTTCAGCTGGAGTTTTCTCCCAATATCTATAGAATTGGGGAAATTAAAAACCAACTTCAGTCAACTCATATCATTAAAGGAACTATTCATAATATCAGCTTAACATCCATTTCAGGAAACTTGAGTGTAGGAGGTTCCCTTGCAATAGCAAACAGTCCTGATCTTAAGTAATAGTCCCAGATGATTATATTTAACCAATCCTAGTTTCAGTTTCAGTGCCAATTGAAAAGACCAACATTATATGACTTGATTTAGATTTAAGGCATCTATATAGCTTCAATTTTTTTTTACTGAACTATAGAATTAAAATAACTTCATAAAGACCTATGTCTTTCGTGTTTACATAATTTTTTATTAGACCAAATAGCTAAAATGACTTCATTTCAATTGTGACTTATGTACCTGCAGGGTTTTTTATTTGATTAAAGAGTTTAAATGACTTTATTTATCTAATCTTAAGTAATAAGTGATTTAGGTTTTCGTCTTAAAACTAGGAGATTTACTACTCTAACAGCTTAAGATCTTCCAAGTTTTTATTAAAGGATATGTCATTTTGAAATTTGAGTCTTTGAACTATTATGGTCTTGATTTTACTTTAAAATTCTTATTGACATTAGAAACTTATGAATTTTGTTTATAGTATCATTGTCTTTGCCCTTACCATTGACTAGGCGGTATACAATTCTTTATAGTTTTTGAAGCTTTTTGATAAGTGTTAAAAACTATATTTTTAGCATGATTTTTAAAAGTATTTTTAGTTATGTTTAGATTATTTCTATAGGATTTGATGCTCAATTTGATTTGTATTTTATCTTCAGAACTTGTTATGGCTCCCTAATGAAGAAGGAATAAATTTGGGCAAATTTGAGTCAAAGTGGAGTGATTTGAAGTAAGTGGAGCTACAAGAATCCTTGTTGCATAACTTGGACCTCTGTTCATTGTGATGTTTAAAAAGTAATAAAAACATGGGGATAACATGAATTTGTTTTTTTTTTGGAGAAAATGTAAAAAATTTGGCCATTAAAGGCAAACCAAAGTTTACAGGCTATAAAGAGTATACATGATTGTGAAGCTAATTAACATACATAGTTAGGAACCAAAATAGCAAAAATATGCTACATTCTCGCCCATTAGTCATGGTTATGTAATCTATGTTTATGTATGTTGACGTAAGTGCGGAGTTGTTGGATTAGGTTGTGTTGGGACAACTCTGTAGTTGATCGTTGATTATGAAATATTAAATAGTTTCTTTCATCCCAAATGGCCTTGACGAGGAAGGAAAGAATTAAACAAAAGCACCAGCTGATATCATTATTCAAGAGAGCAAACTGATAGCTCCACAACTTAATCAAGCTCTAGTCATTAGGGTAGTGACTAATGAAACATTTGTGTAGAAGGGACAACCAACTAGAGTTAACAAACTCACATTTGAAGAACAAGTGATCGTGGCTTTCTTCTACTTTTAGATAGAGAATGCACTAGTTTGGCATGTAAAGAAAATGCTTCAATCTATCAACCATTGGTAATCGCTCTTTTATAGTTGTCAAAAGTATAAAGGTTGCTCGGGGGTGGTATCTTTTAATCCAGACTACCTTAGACCATAGAATGGTGGTGAGGTTCCTTTCAAGGAATTGTTTACAAGATTAATTGGTAAAGGCTCCTCAATTAGTATGTTTTTAGATAATAGTGTATCCCCTCTAAGCAAATTAGTTTGTAGAATTTCAGAAGACAACCCCTCCCTTGTTTTCAGTATAGCCTTCCAAGTGGCGGTTGAGTGAGATGGAATGTGAACTACCCAAATATTGCAATTCTTAGTGGTGATTTTCAATTAAAATAGGATTTTCTAGAGTTATTAAAGAATACAAGACCAATATAGATCCAACACACACTTTGAAATTTTTTAAGGTTTCATGAGAATAAAAGGCAGGTTTTAGAATTAAACAACAACACTTCATTAGAGACATAAATTAGAGCATCTTAAGATAATAGCAAAGAAAATTTGGAGAGAAGAAAAAAGGAGTTCCATCAAGATTTAATCAAAGAATATCAAGATTTCAAGATCTAGGAGTTCTTTTGTTTTGTGTTCTTTCTTGATTATTTTCAGTTTGCTTATTCTTACTATGAAATAAATTAGGATAGATCTATATGAGATGAATGTTGGCAATAATTTTCACTTAAAACAAGATTTTCTAGAGCTATTAAAGAGTACGGGACCAATATGGATCCATCACACACTTTGAATTTTTTAGGGTTTCATAAGAATAAAAGCCAGGTTTTAGAATTAGATTTGAGATAAATAGAAAATAAAATAAATTTGGTAACTTTTCAAACCTTTTTTTAGATGCCAAAATATGCTAAGTACTTAAGGAATCTCCTTTCTAACAAGAAGATGTTCAAGGAGTTATCGATGGTTACTCTAAGTGAGGAGTGTTCCACCATCTTACAAAATAAGCTACCCTAGAAAATAAAAAAAGCATGAAGTTTTACTATCCTTATAATATTAGTAATTTGTCTATTAAAAGGGTATTAAAGAACATAGAATCTAGAATCAAATTAATGCTATATGATATGTTTAAGAAGTTAGGGTTGGGTGAACCAAAACCAAATAGGATGAGAATTCAATTAGTATATAGGTCAATTAAATATCTTAGAGGCATTAACGAAGATGTTTTGGTTAGGGTTGATAAATTTGCTCAAAGCCAATCTCCAACAGATCCAATACCTGTTGATACAGTGTGAATTACGTGTTTGGCTTGAGAAAAAGGTTTTATCAGTGGGTTGGCTGTGTTCCCAACCGAATCAACTCTGTAAACCTTTACATCACCCCTCTTTATGATCTCTCGTATGAGGTGATATCGTTGTAGAACATGCTTGGACCTTTGGTGTGACCTAGGTTCTTTCTCCTGAGAAATAACTCCATCGTTATCACAATAGAGCTCAATTGGTCCAGTGATACTAGGAACTACATCAAGTTCAGAGATGAACTTTTTGATCCAACATCCCTTTTTGGTTGCTTCGGATGCGACTATGTATTCAACCTCAGTGGTGGAATCAACTGTGGTTTCTTGTTTGGAATTCTTCTAGCTCACAACTCCTCTACTGAGGATGAACACATACCCCGATTGCAATCCCATATTATTATGGTCAGTTTGAAAACTAGCATCGGTGTAACCCTTTACACCGAGCTCAGAATCCCCTCTATAGACAAGGAAAATATCCTTATACCTTTTCAGGAACTTGATGATATTCTTGACTGCAGTCCAATGTGCTAATCCTGGGGTAGCTTGATATCTGCTGGTCATACTCAGAGAGTAAGATACATCAAGGCAAGTGCATATCATGGCGTATATGATAGAGCCAATCCCCGAAGCATATGGAACTCTATTCGTCACATCCAGCGCATTAGGTGTCGTAGGACACTGGTTCTTGCTGAGATGGATACTATGTGACATGGGCAAGAAACCTTTCTTAGCATCTTCCATGTTGAATCTCTTCAACACTTTGTCAATATATGTACTTTGGCTCAATCCAATAAGCCTTTTCTATCTATCTCTATATGTCTTAATGCTTAAGATATATGCAACCTCGCCTAAATCCTTAATTGAGAATACCTTCATCAATGAGGACTTGATGAACTCTAGCAAAGGAATGTCATTCCAGATGAGAAGTATGTCATCCATATATAACACTAGGAAGACTATTACATTGCAATAATTCTTTTGTACACACAAGGTTCTTCCTTGCACTTGACAAAATCAAAAATTTTTGATCTCTTTGTCAAAGTGCTTGTTCCAAATCCATGATGCTTGCTTCAATTCATAAATGGATCTTTGAAGCTTACACACCTTTTTAGCAACTTTTGGATCCATAAAACCTTCTAGTTGTGTAATATACATATATACTTCTAAATTTGCATTTAGAAAGACAGTTTTGACATCCATTTGCTATATTTCATAATCTTGAAATGCGGTAATTGCTAGAAGGATCCAAATTGACTTAAACATAGCCACGAGTGAGAAGGTCTCATCATAATCAACTCCTTGAATATATCTGAAACCTTTCGCAACTATTCGTGCTTTGTAAGTAGGTCAAATTTCCATCTATGTTTGTCTTCATTTTGAAAACCACTTGTTTTCGATGGGTTTTTATTGGGACCCGTTTCCGGAACCCAACTTATCGATCAACGAATCATATCTTAACTAATATCGCTTCATTTTTTTCATTA
>JANVCL010000212.1:22838918-22852847 GCA_026546855.1 Erythroxylum incrassatum | reverse complement strand
CTAGGAAACTATAAACTACAGAAACGAATTGAAACAGATCATTCACATTCATATAAGTTCCTATAAACTACAGAAACAACATGAAACAGATCATTCACATTCATATAAGTTCCGTTATAAAAACACAAAATTATCACAGTAGCAAGCAATCAAAATGATTTCATTGAACAACACAATCATCTTCTTCGGAACGTGAACTCTTTAATGTAATGATTCAGAGGACTACAAACCCCCCTCACCCCACTCAAAATGTAATGAAAACTTTAATGGGGAAATGAACAGAAAATTTGACTTGAACCCACTACCCAGAAGCTAACCCCGATGTCTGCTACAACTTACAACGACTACTTACAACTTCCAAAATTTAAACCTGTAGCAATACCCAGAACAGAAAATCATTCAAAATCTCTGCAAAAACCCGGATATTCTGCCTGGGATGTCACTATTTCAGTAAGCTAAAACAAGAGAAGAATGGGCGATGAATGAGGAAAGAGAGAGAGCTGAGCTGGGTACAAGACGTTTGTGCAACCAGAAACAGGGGGAAGCAACGAAGAACGAATTTTTCAACCATGGAATCAAATACTTACCCGACCCTAGAGAGACGAACGTCTTGGGGAAGAAGAGATCCGAACAGATCCGAGAGCGAAGGCCGGAGGAACAGCAGTCGGGGACAGGGGAACGAAGCAGAAAAAACAAATACCAAACCTTTCACTGCAGAGACGAAGCAGAGAGGGACGACGGTTGAGGGAGACGACGGTTGAGGGAGACGCACAGTTCGACGGTTGAGGGAGACGCAGGTGAGCCGGAGGAGAGACCACAAACGAGAGAGAGGCAGGGGCTATTTCGACAACGGGTGACCTATTGTTGCGGAGGCAGAGTCAGAATGTCTCTTGTCCGTCGGTTTGGCGAGCGACAAATAAAACTTGTCTTTGTCTACCGAAGTCAGATAACAAAACGCCAGAGACAGGAAGCAAACAGGTGGGAGTGACAAGATTTTACTGTTTTGTGCTCTGTCCCCAGCGATGGGGACAGCAACCAAACGGGGGGTTAGACCTTTCAACCACTCTTCCTGGCTCCTATTTCACCATCCCTGTTCATCCATAGACTTACAGTACGTGGCAACACTTCTACTTTTTATCCGTATCCACCTACTACATCAGTCCATCATCATTTACCTCACAATACTCCTTTTCGTAGGAGCTCAAACACAAGAAATTACGTTCTTACTTGGACAGTTATCATCATCCTCTCTAGGGGGACTGATTCTTTGTCCCAAAAATGGTGTACCTACCCTGTCCCAATGCATCGACCTACATAAATGAATGGGGACCCACATAAATGAATGGGGATGCATTGGGACAGGGTAGGTACACCATTTTTGGGATGGAGGATTTGAAGGGACTCTCTAGAACCAAAATACAATTCATAATACTCATCTTGTACCACCTTGTCCTATAGAATCTTATTTATTTGATTCTCTTCCTTCTTCTAACCATAAAATTTTTGCCATTCCTTCGTTACATACCTATGAACCTCTCACATATCAAGATGCAATACAACATGATCATTGGGTATAGGCTATGAGAGATGAGCCGGTTGCTTTACATGAAAACAAAACATGGTCTGTAGTCTCTCTTTTCCCTTTTTTTTGAAACGTTGGCAAGTACGCTCAGTACATATTATTCATGTCCACAGATAAAACGTCATAGAGAAAATGAGGAGGGCATACCTCCCATTTAAAATCAGACATAAAATTGGCCGTCCTAGCGATCTTATGAGCAACCTGTTTTGCTGATCTCTTAACAAAAACAGTGGAAATAATCTGATGTTTATGAAGAAGAGCTTTACAATCCTTAATAATCATCGAAAAATATGATGGAAAATTATGTATGGATGTCAAGAATTGAGTAATGATTTGACAATTCGTTTCAAGCAAAAAAAACACAAGAAAGACCTTTTATCCAGCTTAGGACTTCTCGAAAACATAATGCTTTACCGATTTGAGGATCCCTCCATCCCAGTAAAATCATTAACTTGCCCGAACAATTTAGTCCTTTGCAGTCATGGATCACCATTCCTAATCTATAAAAACCAGAAGATAAAAGTGCCACATCGACATTGCATTTAAAGTGATTCGGTGGGGGTGCTTGCCATTTGGATGGATTTATGGATTGAAGCTTTGCTGATGAGTTGTTTTTCCTTTGTTGCGTAGCTTCCATTCTAATAGTGATGAGTTGTTTAGCCTGATGTATACTCCTCCAAATTTGGCTCGGGTTATTACCCAATTCTGCTAAAAGAAAATCCATATTAGGGAAGTATCTGGCTTTAAGAACGTTTGCTGCCATCGAATTTGGGTATTTAAGTAGCCTCCATCATTGCTTTGCCAAAAGACCATAATTAAAGTGCCTAAAATCTCGATAACCCAATCCTCCATAAATTTTTGGGACGGTGAGCTTCTTCCATTGTAACCATCGTAGACCTCTGCTGTCTCTTCCACCATTATGCCAGAAGAAACCGTTCATTAAGTTCTCCAGCTCTAGACAAGTAGACAGTGGTAGTAAAAAAAGAGGCATCAGATAATTTGGCATAGCTTGTGCAACAGTCCGTAACAAAATATCTTTCCCAGCTTTGGACAACACCTTAGCCTTCCATCTTTGTAGCCTCTTTGTAAGTTTTTCTGTCACGTAATGAAAGACTTGTCGCTTACCCGTTCCAATGACAGACGGCATGCCCAGATAATTGGTCTATCCTGCAAGCTCTGCAACCCCAAGGTTTGGCATATCAATTCCTTCAAGCTCTTCCCCTTGATAAACGTGTAGTTGGGCATAAATGGGTGTATAAAGTTAAACTCTGGTCTGATGGTTCTCGTCTTGTCACAAAGGGGTACACTCAACAAGAAGGTTTTAATTATCAAGAGACTTTTAGTCTTGTGGTGAAGCATTCGACCGTTTGAATCTTCTTGGCTCTTGCTGCTATCTTTGGTTGGCATTTAGCTGAATTGGACGTGAATAATGCTTTTCTAAATGGTGAGCTCCACGAAGATGTATACATGCAGCTACCTCCAGGGTACCAGCTTCAGGGGGAGATTCCGAGCATGGAATCTATTCTCATCTTCTTCTATCTTTGACAGCTCACAGCAGTAGAACCGGAATCTTGTTTGCAAACTCAACAAGTCCTTATATGAACTTAAACAAGCATCATGACAGTGGAATGAGAGATTTACAAAATACTTGTAAGATAATAATTTCCAGCAATCAAATTCAGATTATTCATTGTTTACTAAGCAGACTGGAGACGGTTTACTAGCTCTCCTGACTCCTGGTCTATGTTGATGATATTGTGATAGGGAGCTCAATTCTAGAGCAAATAAATTCACTCAAGCTAATGTTGAAGACGCATTTCAAGTTGAAGGATCTTGGAGACTTGAGGTATTTTCTAGGCATAGAGGTTAACAGAAATGAAGAAGGAATTTCACTTTGCCAAGAAAGTATACCCTGGAACTGCTGGAAGAACTTGGACAGCTTGCGGCAAAGCCTAGTTCTATTCCGGCAATAGTGAATCAAAAATTCAAGCATGAGGAAGAAGGTGTATTGAAAGATGCGACTGTGTATAGGCAGTTGGTTGGAAAGCTTATGTATCTAACATTAACAAGACCTGGTATTACCTATCCTGTGCATGTATTAACTCAGTACATGGATAAACCAGCAGATGTTCATCTCAGTGCAGCATTTAAAGTTCTGAAATACTTAAAAGGCAGACCTGAGCAAGGACTTTTTATGTCAGCACAATCTCAGTTGGGATTGACAGGTTATTGTGACAGTGATTGGGGAGGATACAATGAAACAAGGAAATCATTTACTAGTTATTGTATATTCGTTGGAGATTCTCTTGTTAGTTGGAAATCCAAGAAGCAAAACACGGTTTCCAGGAGTTCTACTGAAGCTGAGTATAGGGCGATGACTTCCACAAACTTGTGAAATCATATGGCTGACTCATCTTTTAAGAGATTTTTGCATTCAACCTAAACATCCCACTGTCCTCTTTTGTGACAATATGTCTGCTATACACATTTCCAAAAGCCTAGTGCTTCATGAGAGGACAAAGCACATAGAAATGGATTGTCATTTCATAAGGGAAAAGATAGCAGTTGGCGTGATTAAACCAGAATTCATAAGGACGAATGAATAATTGGCAGACTTTTTTACAAAGGCCTTGCATCCCACACAATTTAATCTGCTACTTAGCAAGATGAACTTGACTAATAATCATGTTCATCTTGAGGGGAAGTGTAAAAGGAGTAGCAGTAGCTGCAGAGAGACTAGTAGGAATAGCAAGACTTGTAAATTATAATTAGCATTTTGTTTGTTAGCTGTAGAATTAGTCAGAAGACTTGTAATCACTGGTAAAACAGAGTATGGAGTGTTCTTATAAATAGAAGCAGTTAAGCTTCTAATAATACAAGTTGACATATTCCAGAAAACTTTCTTCTTCTCTCTACAAACTTCATAACCGTGAGTTGTAAAAGCTTTCATTGGACATTCAAAACCGCCTGCATTACCAAGCTTTTCCCAACCCGTTCTCACAGGTGTGTTTGATGATAAATTGAAGCATTTTGTTGAATAGTGCTATAGCTATTTGTTATTCATAAGGGCATAGTGTACTGATATTTGTCAGCATCTTTGTTTCACAGTGAATTTTTTTCCCTAGCTTGTATTGAATATTTTGATCCTTAAAGAAGGAAAACGAATGTTAGCAAAAAATGAAAAGAAAAGAAACACTTTTGCCCGAAATCCATTATGGTTTCTCACATGTTGGATTCATTCTTTTCAAATCATGTTTGTATCAGCACTGACTCATTTTCAAATCATGTTTGTATCAGCACTGACTCATTTTGGAGCAATTGGAAAGCAATGATAGAAGTGTATTCCCCTTTTGTGTCTAACATGATTATTAATTGGGGTCCTCCGAGAATGAATGATATTTTTGGTTGCATAATTTGTAATGGATATTCGGCCTTTGAAAGTTCATAGTTACCGGTAACATAGCTTTGTAATGCTGAATGAAATAGGTGAACTGTGCAAGTTTTTATCCTCTTCAGGTAAAGATTTTGTTTATATGCAATTCTGAATCTGGCAGGGTGGTATCAATGCTGCTCTGGGGATTATGACGGAGGATGATTGGAGGTGGCAAATGTACGACACTGTTAAAGGAGATTGGTTAGGTGTGCTTTTTGTTTTGCTCTACGATAATGTTCTCCTTCTTTGGTCTATATTATCTAGCCTTTCGAAGCACTATTCTAAAGCATTTAGACTAGCTAGAGAAGTTTTATCTTCTATATTTGTTTATCTTCCTATGAGAAATGGAATTTTTCAATACATATAACGATTATAATGAGCTTATGCTGGTGAGCATCTTGACTACTTGGATACTTGTAGTCTTAAAACTTTGTAATTATGTAGATACTTATTTCACAGCATTAAAGGTGGAATTGTTCTATCATTTGGAACATGGCCTATGATAATTACCTATGGGCCTTTTGGGAGGACATGCTGCTGCAATTTCACTAGATGACTATTCTTTCTCACGTACATTCTCTCTCTCGCAATTGTGTACCAACTCTTTTGTTGCTAGTTAATCTCAAGGATGATTCTACAGGTGATCAGGATGCTATACAATACATGTGCAGGAAGGCACCAAAAGCAGTTATTGAACTAGGAGAACTATGGGTTACCATTTTCTCGAACAGAAGATGGAAAAATTTATCAGCGTGCATTTGGTGGTCAAAGTCTAGATTTTGGAAAAGGTAAAATGGCTGGATTACATGTAGAAAATTGATAATCTGTGATTATGGCTTGTGTCTTAATTTGGTTCTTTGCTGCAATTGCAATAGGTGGTCAGGCGTTTCGTTGCGCATGTGCTGCTGACAGAACTGGGGCATGCTCTTTTGCACACTCTCTGTGGCCAAGCTATGAAACTAATACACAGTTTTTTGTGGAATATTTTGCATTGGATCTCTTGATGAACAGTGATGGTATGCTCACAATGACGCTTGTAAATTTTTGGACAGGTCACATCTTTTTTGTACTTGTATCAGTTGATTGGAAGTGGATATCACAGGCCCAACTTGAGATACAATTGTATAACAAGCCGACTACAATGTTTTTGAAGATTTCTCCTTTCTTCGAAATGTGTATGTTATAGCTGCTTCAGCATCAAGGTCCTTTTTTTCTATCATTGTTGAACCTAAGAATTGCAATACGTATACCTTAATGTGCTTGCCGATGCTGAAGGTGCTGCACCTTCATGCATAAATGTTTATGATTTTAAAAGGTCGACAGTTCCAGTTTTGAGTTTCTAGCAGATGGAGATCTTTCCTTTCCATCCTAAAGACCTGGTTAGGTAGTAGTTTAATGTACAGTATTCCCTGGTCATATTATGGTATCTCAATCATAATCAGGACTTTGTTTGCGGGAACTTATGGTGTTCTAAAATAACTGCATTTATCTGCTTCTAGATTATATCTGCTGTTTTTCGGAGACCATTCCAATGTGAAAATTTCTTGATATCTGATATTCAGGTAGTTGCCAAGGTGTAATTGCAATGAATATGGAGGATGGGACATTACATCGAATCCGTGCTGCATCAACCATTCTTGCCACATGGGTACCAATTTTATAACTGATGTTTATCTCTTTTTATGTACTTGGAATTGAGTTGTTTCATTTTAATGCACCTTTCTATCATTCGCTCATCTGTTTCTTTCAGGGCTATGGCAGGGCATATTTCTCAGCGACCTCTGCTCATACATGCACTGGAGATGGGAATGCCATGGTGGCAAAGGCTGGGCTTGCGCTCCAGGTTGGTCTTGTCTCGATCTTCAAATCTTTAACAGAGTTGATGCTATCTCATATGCATGCTATATTTTCTCTTCCAGGATATGGAGTTCGTTCAATTTCATCCTACTGGCATATATGGTGCTGGATGCCTCATTACTGAAGGTTAGGGCTTCTTGAAGTTCAAAGGAGTTGTTTTCTTTTGCAAGTATGCTAATTATAAGCGTGAAGGTTTGGCTATACTGCTCTCAGATTAAACCATGTAAGGAACTACCGGAGAACTACAAATTGAATGTCCCAGTAAACAACGAATGAAACAGAGCAAAAAAAATTTAATAAAATCAATGATCCGCAAACAATTTCATCTTTTTTTCAACCGTGTACTTCTTCAATGGCTCTGATTTGGATAACTTGAAAAAGGTTTATTCTAACTGTTGATCTGCTTTTGTAGGATCTCGTGGTGAAGGTAGCATTCTTAGGAACACTGAAGGTGAACGGTTTATGGAAAGATATGCACCTACTGCTAAGATCTTGCTTCACAAGATGTTGTTTCAAGATCTATGACTATAGAAATTCTGGAGGGTCGAGGGGAAGGTATGATTGGTTCCCCTAATTAGATGATTCATCTTACCTAGAGGCAAACTGTTTCATTTTCTAGTCGTAGTGAAGAAATATGCATTTATCTGTAGATAGTCTCCTACTCTTGATCTAAACAATGATCCACCGGAGAAATATTTGTTGTACATAATTTCTGGTGTAACCAAAATATTATTTTGTTTTTGAAATATATTAGGAGAGGTGATGAGAAGCATTTGTACTTCTTGTCCATATTGTACCTTCTAATTTTACTTCTGCTTTCTGATTATATTGAGTTGTTAATTTCTTGCAGGACCATTGAAGGATCATATCTGTTTGCACTTAAATCACTTGCCACCAGAAGTACTAAAGGAGAGGCTTCCTGGTATTTCTGAAACTGCTGCCATTTTTATTGGTGTGATGTTACGAAGGAACCCATTCCTGTCTTACCTACTGTCCATTATAACATGGGTGGAATTCCTACAAATTACCATGGAGAGGTCAGATTTCATAAGTATAGCTTCCTTTATCATGACTTTTTGTGTCAACTAAAACAAATATCGAATGGAACATCTCACTGAGTAGTTCATTAAGAGGAATATAGAATTGAAGATATAAATACTTTGAGGACTATACTTGGTGCTTTAAGGAAATTTAAAAATAAACAAGAACTAAACAAGAAATTTTGGGAGACAAAAGAGTACAATTCTTCTAATTTTGTGGTGCTTATTCCCTATTTGCATCATACAGAGATCCGTTGCGTAATCTTGAAATGCTGCTTTTCGGAATTCATAGTTATATATTGTCCTTCAGGTAGTTGCTGTTAAAGGCAATGATCCGGATGATGTTGTTCCTGTATTAATGACTGCTGGGGAGGCATCAGTTCATGGTGCCAATCGCCTCGGTGCAAATTCTCTTCTTGACATTGTTGTTTTTTGTCGAGCTTGTGCAAATAGAGTAGCAGAGATCCATAGACCAGGCAAGTTGATAATTATGCTAATTGATAGTTATGATGTCTATTGCCCATTGTTGAGTGGAAACTGCAGAGAGAAACTTGTAGCTTCTGATACAGCCTTTGATTCACTCCAAAATTTCTATCCGGGTATCCTATTTGGTCTAATAAACATAGTGCCAGAAGAAACAGGTTTTAACTGTAATACTGTTCTTATTTTGCAGAGAAAAGCAGAGGTCTTTAGAAAAGGATGCTGGAGAGAATACAACTGCATGGTTGGATAAACTAAGAAATTCAAATGGATCGTTGCCTACATCAAAAATCCGATTGAATATGCAAAACAATGCTGCTGTATTTCGTACACAGGAAACGTGGGAAGAAGGAATCCTGATTTACTTCAAGTGATGTTTCAAATTCCCCAAAATCATAAAACCCATTAAGCTTAGTGATTGGTAGTATACCCAAGTTACTTGTCCATCCTCTTTTCCTCTTTCTTTCGGAGATGTCGGTAGTAAATAAGGGGTTTGTCATTTCTGGTACACCATAGTGGACATTTAGTAGCATGAAAGCTAGGTTAATTGGATTACTAACAAAAGTTGTTATTTTTTGCTGTGTATTTTCAAATTCAGTGAACCCACCCACTCTGACTGTTATGATAACCAAATCGCCTTGATTGCATCTAATGTCTGTTCTTTTCCCACGTTTGTTGTCTGTTCATGGTGCAAGCTGATTGAGAAGGCATGGGAGAGCTTCCATGATGTGAAATTGAAAGATCGAAGTTTAATACGGTATCCTGCTATTGTGAATGTCATATTATTTTATCATTGAACTTATTATTTTCTTAAAAGCTTAAATTCTGGTGACTTTTGGTAGGAACTCTGACTTGATTGAGACAATTGAATTGGAAAACCTTTTGATAAATGCCTGTATCACTATGCCTTGAGCAGAGGAGCACATACACATGAAGATTTCACGGTTTGAATTTGCTCTCTTCAGTGAATTATTTCGCTTTATTGTCTGCAATCTTCTTATATAATAAGTTGGCTGATTATTGCAGAAACGAGATGATGAGAACCGGATGAAGCACACTTTGGGGTAAACGTTTGTATGTTGAACTGTTAGTTATATGGACAGTAGTCTTAATTATCACAGGCGTCTCCTAAAATGTTGTGGCCTTAAAATTGTTTCTATTTGTCAAATGGTAAATTTGGGATTGAAGGACAGCAGATGAGCTAATTAATCAGTATTGACTTCTTCTGCTTTCATTTTGCAGATATTGGGAGAATGAGAAGGTTAAACTGGATTACAGGCCAGTACATTTGAACACCTTGGATGATGAGGTTGAGTTGAGTCATTCCCACCCAAAGCTCCTGTTTATTGGTGCTATTACGAGTTAGGCAATGGCGTATAAGAAGATATTAAAAAACTGCAATAACCCAGTGATAATGAATTACAAGCGAATGCAGTAAATTATTCTAGGCACCACTATTTGGTGACCTCGTAGCATTGGAGAAAGTGAATATCGGAAATGCAGCAAATACCATTCCAGCTATGGTTTTTGTATTTGCCATTGATTTTCCTTTGGTGAGCGCTGACAGGTGCTTGTGCGGCAGCAATTTTATTAATCTGATTTGTTGGTTTAGAATTGCTGTAATTTAACATGATTACTAGTTTTCAAATGATAATGGCAATTTAACATGGTCATTAAGCTTAGCAAGCTTGCTATTTGATTATTTGTTGGTAAGGGTAAAAAGATGACAACATCTTGAGGGGACGGTTGGTTAGTATGAGATAACGGTAATAAGAATGAGAATAAATATAGTAAAGAATGAGAATAGATATTATTAATATAATTATGATGGTTGGTTAAGAAGAAGGAATGATTACCATTACTATTAATAGTGGTTGGTTTGTAAAAAATATTGTAATTTTAATAATAATAATAATTTAATTACATATTGTAATTAATTAATTAATTAATTATAACATTTAATTAATGAATGAATTATATTTTAATTAATTATATTGCAATTAATTAATTAATAACAATATTTTAATTAATTATAATTTAATTAATTAATTACAATATTTTAATTAATGAACGAATTATATTTTAATTAATTATAGTGTAATTAATTAATTAATTAATTGCAATATTTTAATTATTGAATGAATTATGTTTTAATTAATTAATTGTATTTAATTAATTAGTATTAAAAATATTTTTTTAAAAGAGTCACTACTAAGGAATGAGTTTCATTCCTCTACTAAATGGAAGGTGTGGAGGATTCCCCAAAAATGAGATATCAAACTATTACCTTTATGATGATAATTAACAATCAACTACTCACTTTTCATTCCATACCCATTAATCCCTTTGCAAACTCATTAACCAAGCACCTCCTATAGAATTGTTGGAATTTGTGTTAACATTGGTATTGTGGGATTTGTGTTGACTAATTAGGTCTTATGGAAGTAATGGATTGGTGAACTTTGATGTGGATATTGTGAATTATAGTGAAGTTATTAACATTATTTCTTTTTGCGATGAAGTATGGCTTCACGGTTAAAAATGGTGGCTAAGAGAAAAAGGAGTCATGTTGCTTCTTTTATAACACCACCTCCTCCAAAGGGAGTTACAAGGTTTATAAACTGGGTAGTTGAATAATGATATGATAAGAGATCTAATAACATGGTAATTGAAAAAACCATAAGCATTAATGTAGAGAGATCCTTCAAGGTTCAAAATGTTTTTTCATACCCTAAATTAGGAAAAGTTAGTGAATCTTAAGCGAGATTACAATCCAGATTTGGTGAAGAAATTTTATACCAATATTGTTGACAAATCTAATACTAGACTAATCAAGATACGAACTTACATTTAAAGCATTGAGATTATAATTTCTAAAGAAGTTATTGAAGAGCACCTCAGTTTGCCGTCAAAGTGCAAAAGGTTGATTTTTCAGAAAGGGAGGACAATGGGTTATGATGATTGGAATCATAGTGAAGCATTATTGAGGTTTGAGACAAGGATTACTTATTATATTAGTAGGCTACATTTTTATTTTAAAACCTTGCATACAAACCCAACTAGTGCCCTATATATTGATCCCTAATAGAAAACCTCAATTAAGTGGATTGAATTAACTTTTAATATGTTATTTATATCTAATTGGCCTCCTTTAAAATGGTTTAGGTGATGATCAAACTGTAAAAATATCGACCTTAATCATGAAATTTATCAATAGTGTGGCTCAACATAAGTCATGAGTTAAGAAGATTATGTTCTTGGTGTTGATTAGCCCTTTGTTTAAAAAAAATCAAGGAGTTAATCTCTTTGGTGTTAGGATTTTAAAAATTAGAGAGGCCAACTATATCATTAATGATTAGATAGACCATTCAAATAAACCTAGGAGAGTAAAAGGTGGATCAATTTAGAGAGACTGGATGGAGGGTATCCAAACAAACCAAGGAAAAAGGAGGAGGGAGTTGACAATGAAAAAAATGTTGAAAAGGAAGGAGCAAATGTAAGGGAGACTACTTTGCCGTGAAGGATAATGTTTTAATAGCTAGCAATATCCATTGAGAGTCTTTGGGTGTTCATGATAAGCTAGCTTGATATTATGTGGTCTTAACTTTAACACTTTTTACCTCCTCCACTACCCCAATGACGTTGACAACCACCACTCATACATACATGTTTATTGTTTTTAATAAATTATTTGATTTGTGAATTCTTTAACCTTTTATTCTTTTAGATTATTTGAATTAAGGATATTGGGAATTTAAATGAAATTTAGTTTTTTTTTTAATCTTTCTATGCCTCCATAGATTTTGAGTTAACGAGAGAGACTCGTTTTGGTGGTCCATGCAAGCGGATACATTCACAGTATCTTACATTGCCAACTTCTAAGATCTTTCAAGAGGCAACTTTAGCACCTGCTTGCCTAGGAATCAACAGTATGAGTCAACGTAAGAGACGTTTAGAAACAATCAAATGATCGAAGCCTTTTCTAACTTAGAAAAAAGATTTAAAGAACAAAAGAAGAGGAAGGATCAAAGTTGTCTTTCTCCAAAGCAAAGCTTCAAAATTTATTAGAAAAATAGAGTTTATCTAATTGAGCTTCAGATATTCAAGTGATATTTGATTGCACGTGATTAAGTTTGCAAGGTCTTCCAATTTTCCAGTTTTCTTCTTAATACCGAGCGGCTGGCAACTTCTTTGATGTTAACTACTTGTCTTACACATCATTGAAACTGCATAATAGTACTGTGATGTATACTCTCATTTTAGTTAATGAATTAAATACACCCATGAGGAGTATTAAGGTAATTTTACGTTACATAACTACCAAAGGTAGTTAAAGGTGTAGCATTTAAAAAACACCAACATACACAAAAGATGCAATCTATCTGAAAAACAAAAAACTTCTAAAAGAAGAAGAGAAGACAATAAAAGTTCTTTAATCGGTGGAACTACAACGAGAATCCAAGTATGTGATTCTTTGTTTATTATATTGCATATGCAAATGATCCTGTTTAACGAGATCTCTGTGATTATATTTTATCATGTTTATTTTTTAACATTGGTATCAGAGCAGGATAATTTTTTTAAATGTTATATGCTTGCATAAATCTAAAATTTAATTGTTGATGATTTGTGAATAATGATATGTATTTTTTTGAATATCATGATGTTTGCGATATGCTATTTTTTCTTGCTATATCATATGTTTTGCCCTTCTAATTTTGTTGTTACTCTTTCTGTTCCAATAATCCAATAAGAAAATGTCGTTTTTTCATTTTTTTCTCATCTGCCTTGACTGTTGGGTTGTTGAAGTGAAACTTGTTCTTATGAAAACGTTAAGAACAAATTTTTTTTGAATGTTTTTAATGTATGGTCTTCAATAATTTGTTGTTTTCGTTTCTTCTCTCTAGAGGATGCTTTTTTTTAGAAGCTAGAGAAAAGTACAAAAAATGAAGAAAACGAAACGCGGGAAGAAGAGGAAGAAGACTCTTCTTCCTTCTCTACAGAGAGGCACGTGTTCTTTTTGTCTCGGACTTTGCATTGGTTAACATGTCTAGTGGTAACATTTGTAGTATAAAGATAACTTAATCTATAAGCTTTTTAATTTGTCTCTCATAAATTTTCTCATCTGGATGGTTACCTGTTTTAGATTATTGGTGATCTCTATCATTCGAGCAGTTTCATACATCTTGATATAGCGATGAGCATGTGAACTATTATGTGCTTTTTTTATTTCGTGTATGGTATCTCATAAGTAATTCATCTAACTCATTTTGATGATCGTATGTCTCTTTGATGGCATTTTTCAAATATCTTTTGCGCTCGAAATAGTTGAAATTCATATATGCGATTAAAATAAACAAATCAGTGTATAAATGTCAAAATTATTTCGCAACTTTATTGACCACAATTGATATTTCGAAATATGTCATGTGAGTCAGGAACAATAGAGAAAAAATAAATATGATCATACCTCAACAGTGGAAGAATGCACCATAGAATGAGCAAGGAACCTTAAAAATGTGCAGTGTAGATATAGT
>JANVCL010000212.1:22825361-22838818 GCA_026546855.1 Erythroxylum incrassatum | reverse complement strand
GTTAAGAAGAATGAATGATTACTATTACTATTTTTTTAAAAGAAGAGTATTATTATTATTGATAGTGGTTGATTTGTAAAAATATTTTAATTAATTAATTACAATTAAATTAATTAGTATTTAAAATATTTTAAAAAAAATCACTGCTAAGGAATATGTTTCATTCATCTACTAAATGAAGGGTACGAAAGATTTCTAAAAAATGAGATATTAAATTATTATTCTTATAATAATAATCAACAATATACGACTTACTTTTCATTCCATACCCATTAACTCTTAAAAAAAATCCATCAAGTACGCCTAATATGTCTTTGACCACTGTATTTGGTAAACAGTGGAACAATTGCGAATGATTCCAAAGACACACGAGAGGGATAAAAAGAAGGAAAGTACTTTGGTAATAATGGTGTAGTTTCCGATGACAGTCACCGTTCTCAGGTTTCAAAGCTATTGATTGCTGCTTTACACGATGAAGGTGGATTTGAAAATGGAGTTGGTAAGGCAGTGGCATTGAGTTCGCCTCAAGTCATTATTGCATTTCTTGGAGCATTAAGTGTAATGAATTAACTCCTCTGTTATTTATTAATATAACCAAAGACTCGGAAATTCTAATTGATAAATTCATGAACTTAAGTGTTACAACTTCTTAGGTTCTCGACTTGCTGGGATGCGGTTGGATGATTTTGATAACACGAGTGACAATGGAGAAAGAAAGGCTAATCATGTAGTACAACAAATGGAAATGGATGGTCTATATTCCAGACATCATTGTATTGTTTAACGCTTTTGGATTGTTGTCCATGATGACTAATGGACAGTGTTTATAATATTTTCGAAACTACGGACTCTTAGTAAAAGCAATACCTGCAATGAGTGAGTTAATTGATTGGTCAAAGTAACTGTCTCCCACTACCAAATTCTAACGTCTATCTCTCCACCTCCCAAAGTCCAAGTTTGGGGACAATTGGCAAAGGTCACAGATACAGCCTAACTTCTTCTGATTGCAACCACTACTAGTAGTTCCACAAATGGCAAAAGCAGTCCTTTTGAATATCAAAGCATCACTTAATTACAACTTTGACTGAAAATCGACCTCTTGTCTTCTTCTCAAGATAAACTATCTGTAATTAATTACTTGTGTATTTTGTGGGTTAGTTGATACGTAATTGGTTCATTTTCATAATAAGTTTCAGTCTTTTTGCAGATAGTCAGTGATTGCTTCAGGTTCATTGTCGAGAAAAAGAAAATGAAAACTGCTCGGGGAGGAAAAATTCGTTTTCCAGCAAAGTTTCTCAAAGGAAAGCGACTTAGCAGCAGCAGTTCCTACCCTAACTGCAGTGATTTTTTAGCTCTGAAAGATCACGTAAGCATCACTTGTGCTAGCAGACTATGTGGTTTATGGTCGTCATCAGGATTCCAATTCAAGGAAAGAGATCGATGGATTAATGTTCTTATCAGTAGCGAGAAATCTTTTCAAAAACTAAATATGGATATGGTCAAATTCTTGGTGCTGTGAACAGCGTTCTTCTCATTTCTCAACACAGAACGTTTATAACCTCTTCGGAAGAAATTATCGGTGCAGATATAAGCTTTGACATAGACTTCCTATAGGCTCACCGTGGTCCAAGTTGGTGATATCGGTCACCATCCCTAACGGGCCAAATCAAGGATGGCAACTGCTCGAGGCCGAGAAAGATGTGAATTTAAAGTCATTTTCTTGTACTTAATGACATTAAGTTACAGTAAGGTTAAGCTATCACCTTCAATTTAGAAGAAAAAAAATCATATGAAGTAAACAAACACAAGTGAACAAGTTCGTTTCTTCAAACTGATTTTAAGTCACTAAAACTGTTTAAATATCTTCCCTAAGAAAGATCACTTTCTTACCAAGTTTTGAATGATTTTTGCTTTCATTATCAGCCGCAGTTTTTATTGAATATTTAACATTACAGGACTCCTAGACTCGTTAAGTATCATCATATGTATTTGTTAACTGTAAGTTATTGATTATTACACACACGCAACACAGTCTCAGACCTGTAACATTTTTCTATATTTTTAGTTTCTTGACACCTTAATCCAAGACTTCCTATGCAACCTCTCTACCTTTTAGATATTTAATATAAAGGGCCACTAGCACATACTAGTTCTATCAATTTAGTCTAAAACGTTTTGAGACAGGAATTCATAGCCAGAAGTTTATTTTAAACCTTGACATTTACATCAAAATCTAAGTTAAACCATAACATTTTGAAGTGTCCAAGTTGAACCCTAGTGTTTACAAAACATTCAAAACAGACTTATCTGTCTTTGTTAGGAATGTTGATACTCTATTTGAAATATTTGATAAGGTTATGAATAAAGTTGGGCCTGAAAATATTATTTAGTTTATTACTAACAACAATTCTGTTTATATAGCAACTAGAAATTGCAAAGCAAGGATAATTTTTTTTATTGGACTTCTTATACTGCACATTGCATTGACTTCATGTTGAAAAATATAGGAAATGTTAGATATTTTCCTATTATTGATGAGATTATGTAGAAAACAAAAAAGTGACCAAGTTCATCTATAATCGTGTATGGGTCTTGAATTTAATAAGAAATGATTTCACTAATGGTAGTAATTTGTTTCGTCCTACTATTATAAGATTTGTAACGAATTTTATCAGTTCAGTGTTTTATTATAATGAAAAATGATTGAGACAAATGTTTACAAGTGATAGGTGAGTTACATCTCAATATACTAGGTTTAATGCGGGATTGGAGGTTTCTAGAATTATACTTGAAGATAATGAATTTTGTTTCCAATGTCAATTTTTTATATGAGTTTGTGAGCCTTTGATGAGGGTATTTTGTCTATCTGATATTGATGATAAGGCAATAATGAGTTACTTTTATGATGTCATGGAGAGTACGAAGGAAACAATCAAAGCCAATATGAGAAATAAGTTTTCTTTGTACATATTTTATCTTGTAGTCATCAATGAGAGATGAAAAAGACAACTTTATTATCCGTTATTTGTAGTTGGAGCATTTTTTAATCGTAGCATTTATTTTAAACCAAGTTTTACAAAGAAAGTTGAAGTTAATAGGAGAATGCTATTAACTATTTCAATATTTGTTGTCTATGAGAAGATGCAAGATCTCCTTAGCTCATAATTGGAGATTTATAAGGATGCTTATGATGATTTTGAGATGTTAAATGTTATTTGTCAAAGAGACAAACTTAATTCAGGTATATATTTTTTCACTTTTGTTGATTGTTGAGAATTAATTATCACTTTATTTTGTTTATAATGCTACTCCCGCTGTCTTACGACTTATAGTTGCTTAGTGTGACCAATTTGGAATTGATGTTTCATAATCGCAAAGGTTTGTAATTCGAATTTTAAGTTAATATGCGAGTGCAATAGGGTGTGAAAGAAATTGGATCACATTTGAATTCATTTATTTCAAGAAAAGGAATAGATTGTAGTACAAATGATTGAAAGACTTAGTCTTTGTTTGATACAATTTAAAGCTTCGAGAAAGGTATTTTATTATCATTATTAAGTTACATATAATTTCTTAATAATTTAATTTTATTGTTTACTAGGACTTTTAATAGAACAAGTAGTTTTGTAGATCCAATTTACCTTAATTATATCGATCAATTGATAGATTGAGTTTTTGATAAATCGAATTTAATAGATGAGAGTAACTTGAAAGATAATCTTGGATGTTAAAGTATTGACATGTTATTTGGTGCAATGAATTTGAATGATACTAATACTAAGAATTTGTGTCAAATGAGAATTAGAGTCAATGCGATTTGAGCGAATATTCGATTGAATGAAGTTTCAAGTTTTATTTATCCTATTTTTTAAATTTCAATTATATTTGATGTATATGATAAATTCTATATAAGCAATATAATTGTAAATATTTCTGTTTAAAGTTTCACTTCTAGTTGGTTCTTTGGTACAAACTATTGTTGTAAATTGTAATAGGTAAACAGTCATGAATATTTATTATTCTTTTTATTTGATGTTTTGATGTAATTATTATTTGTCATATGATGAAATTGTAAGATTTTAAGTACTTAGTATTGTCATTAATTTTATACTTGCATGATGATTAAATAATCTTTTTTATATTAATTGTGGTAATTATTTATATCTGAAATATGTGAAAGGTAATATTAATAAAAAATAGATTGTTGTTATTTTAAATTTCTATTATTATGAATTTTGGAGATATAGTTGATGTAAAACTATATATTAGACAATACAATATATTGAGAGACTATTTTGTAAAATTTTTTAAATTATAGACTACTTTATAAATTTAAAAAATTATCCAAAATAGTACCCAATATTGATTTACAAATACAGTATCATATTAGAATCAAATTTGATAGCAATACTGGTACAGTATTAATAACATTATTTTCAAATTTTAGGTTCTTTAATAAATGATTGCTGAATGAATATAATAGAATATAAATGTAAATTATAATTTACTGTGTAGTTTAATTCTTTTTTATAATTTATCTCAAAACTATTTTTGAAATTGATTCATCATAACTACTATAACCACACACGTATCTAACGTCTAACAATATCCACGTGAACTGGTTGAGAAAATTTTACAAGTAGTATATAGAGTGGGAAGTCTAAGAGTTTTAATCATGTCTATTTATAATAGGGTTTAGACCTTTTGAGTAATTTAATTGGATTATAATTCTAATTTAAATTAAACTTTAATTAAATTTATAATCACTTTGTCTTAAATATCAATTGATCCTAAATAAGATACAATATCTGATATTGATTATTTTTTATTAAATATCTTATATTTGATTTTAAAGTTTCTCAAACTTTAAAATAAAATCCAACTTGATTAAATTAAATTTTCTCTTATCAACTATTCTTTATGTGTGACCATTAGATTTATAAACATATTAGTAATTGATAAAAATTATAACAATAAATTATAATCAGGTATGGCCTTTAATTTATCTTTAGTTTTTAAAATTAAATAATTTATATCCATAGATCAAGATTAGCATCAACAATAAAATGATTTAACTAATTTTTCCGTGTATGAATTTTTTTGTATAATTAATCCTTCAATATACAATAATCCGATTAGAAGTAAAGTGTGAAATTAAAATCTTTTTTATTCAAGAGTTCAGTTATATTAGCTCTCCACCATTCTATTAATCTTAAAACTATTTTTAAAATTTCATTCCGTCTTAGCTAATGATCTCTCGAATTAATACTAATTAAGAACCACATAACATTCTCTTTAATAACTTTAGGGTTGGATCTTATATTAATTACTGAACTACATCTATATAGTCCATGCTATATCCAAATATCACTAGTTAAAGTATCCTTGACTATAATAGGTCATAAGTAGCAAAAAAAGATAAGAATTCCTATATAAGATACTTTAGAGATTTTAAGTAAAAAAGATCATTTATACAATCACCATAATGAGAATTTTCATAGTTATAGAAGTAATGTTCCAAATAAAATTCTTGTATTTAATTCGTTCAGTGAACTCTTTATCTAACAAGCACCAACATGTTTGCTTAAATATCTACTTACTTTAGTCTATGAGATCGACTACTTCCTTCATAAGGATAATACATAATGTGTGCTTATCTTTTATGCTCTATTAGTGTTTTGTCTTAATATAACAATGATCAGAAACAATTTAAGAATAATACATAAACGAAATATGATCTCATAATAATGATCTTATTATAATTTCATTTACAATGTAAATTTATCCCATAGACTTTATCTTATATATCAGTTAATTAAAAAAAGATGTGTAAGATGAAAATACATTTAACTAATTATGTCATGAAAAACTAAAACCAAATGCTTGGTTGTAGGGCATGTTAAGGCATAAACTAACAATCTCCTATTTGCATTAAGCCAATCGTTTAAGTATCTTATACCACATTACTATATGACGATCATAATACCATTGGGACAATGGTTTAGTGAAAGAATTCCACAAAATTCTCTATTGTGAGTGTTTACTTAAATCTTACAACTTTCATCTCAATTATTATCATAATTAAGAGAAACTATATAAACACATATTTGGATATTTGATGAAACTTTAGCTCTTTTCACATGCCTAATGGATCTAACATTCTACAGTACGTTATTATTTCAACAATTTAAGGAACGTTATTGATTTTATGAAGAACTTTTTAATCCAAATAATCATTTCCACTAAATGAAAAATATATTATGACTTGATTGAAAATATATGCTACATTGGAACCTTTACAACTAAAAATAATATTATTCTAAGTAAAATATATCTTAACTAGGACTTGCTTACGTTAAATCAAAGTTAATAATTGTTCAAACAAGGGAGGTATGAATCGATATTTTGATGATAGTAAAACATCAATATGAATAACAAGTTTGTTTTCTTGATAAGAAGTTATATAAGAAGAAGATGTGATTATGCATAACTCAAAAAGATACTTTCATGAAGATGATAAAGAAACATTGAAGCTTGCAATTTTCAAAGTGAAGGGTCAAGTGAAGAATAAAAAAAGATTAAGGCATATCAAGGTCATTCTATATTTTGTAATGTTAATTATAATCTTACTTTGTCAATTTAGGAATCTTATGAGCTCATTATGCATAGACATTTCATCTTACTTTATGGCATAAGTTTTTTCATTCATCAAGAGATATTAAAGCCTTTATTTCTAAGTATAATTGCTCTAAACATATTAATAAAGTATTTGAATGTTAATATATTTTTAAGGGATTGATCAACTAATATAGATTAATGGTCGACCAATATAAGTTAACTATATAATGGAGGTGTTTATTGACATATTATTTAACCAATATAGTGATGAGATTGATCATTGTTCCTCTAGGGGACATATTGATCAATCAATATGCCATAGTGGTCAACCAATGTGTAACAACTAGTGAATATTGTGCACCGAATGCACATCGGTCATCCAATATGACCTAATAGTTAATCAATGTGTTCAAACTAATTGTTATAACAACTATTCTTTAGATCCAACAGCTAGTAGGAGTCCCAAAATCCTATAGTACATATTTTCTTATTATTTCTTTTATTTTTATTTACATAAATGTCTAAGTGCTTATCAAGCATTTAAGCATTCATTATCTCATATTGGAATGAGTGAGCCTCTTTGGTATTATCAAGGTGATAAATTGAGATATTTTGAATTTTAAGCCTTTGTTAGGGTGTTATATATTGTAGCTAGGTGTTACGTAGACTATGAAATGAACTCCAAGTTCGCTCTCAAAATGTGCCAAAGCCTAAGGATGGTAGTTAAACTATCGCAATTCAACCCAACCTTCCCAAACCCTTTGTGTTTAAGGTGCTTCCCAAAAAGGCAAAGTAAACCCATGATATTCACTAACCCAATACAATAGAATGGATAGCAATAAGAAGAGAAAGATGCACACAACCTTACAACAAAATTGTCAACCTTTATATTACTCACAATTGATACAAAAGATACAAAGCTCCAACTCTCTCTAATGAATGAATCCTTGTTCAAATAAGCTATTTATAGGCTTTAGGAAACTTGTTAGTTAAGAATACAAGAAAGTGGTTTTAAGGCTACTAAGCCACTAACTTAGTCAGTAGTTAACATCCCCAACCACTTTAGGCACTACTTTAGTGGGTGGTTTACATATCTTACCACTATCCCACTCCTAAGTCAAAGCAACATGTGTAAAATGCTTACCAAACACCTAATCCATGTTCTTTGCCACGTTATCCCACTTTCTTGATGATTCATCCTACTAACTCTATCACATCACCCATGATCTTATCCAAAGGTGAAGATTAGCTAAGTTCCGAGCCAATTCACCCATGGTCCAACCAGTGCGCACCAGTGGTCTAGTCTGTTCATCCATGGTCTATCATTTGAGCACCATTTCTTCCTTAGTCCCACCAAAGACATCTTAGGCAAGTCCAACTCGCCTTAGCCACCAAGCCAATCAATACCCCATGGTCATAGCAACTTAAACCATGCTTGATCTTTACTTGGTTAAGTTGCCTTGGTTCCTTTAACATGCCTAATCCATGCTAGACGTTGGCCAAGGCTAACCAATGCTAGCAAAATGGATCCTACAATGTTAAGGGGCTAACATTAGGAGTGTTATAAATGGCATTAATGTTCCTCTTTAACTTAGAGGAAGATTGTATAAAGGTTCCTCTTTTTCAAGAAAAGATTATATTAAGGTTATTCTTTGCTTTGAAAGAAGAGTTATAGTGGAATTCTAAGAAGAGTCTTGGGAGTGAACATAGGTAAAGGTTATTTCCCAAATTATTATAAACCAGTTTGTGTTTCTCTCCGCTTAGCTTTTACATTATTGCTTAAGTATGTTATTGAATTTTATTATTTAGTATATTTCTAACATAATTTATACTAAGTTTGTAAATAATTCATTAAATTTTTTAACATCCAATTCACTCACCCTCTTGGGTGTCTTTAGAGGCCAACAAGTGGTATCAAAGCAAGTTTATTAGGCTAGTATCTCAAATGAGATCCTATAGTTAAGCTTATAGTGATATATTTAGGAGCATCATTATCATCATTTAACCAAGAGGGACAAACGTTAGTAGAGCCCCCTTATTTGATGGAAATAATTATATCTGTTAAAAAACAAGGATGAAAATTTTTGTGAGTGGAGAAAATGTTGACTTGTGAAAAATTGTCTCAAGTGGTCTATTCATTCATACTAATTTCTATGAATAGCAAGGCTAATAATATCTTCTTTTGTGCATTAGGAATAAATAAATTTAATAGAGTCTCTATGTGTGAAATGGCTTAGGAAATTTGGCATACTTTAAGAATTATGCATAAGGGAACCATTCAAGTAAAGGAGAGAAAAGTTAGCACATTAATTCCCCAATATGAGTTATTTTACATGAAGCATAATGAAAGCATATATAGCGTGTACACTAGATTATTACTATTATTAATGCTCTCAAGGTTCTTGGAAAGACCTATACTAACACTAAAATGTTAAGAAAGTTACTTAGGTCACTTCTAAGTTAAGGATCTGATAACACTGCTATTGGAGAAGCTTATTAGATCTCTCTTTATATACAAAATAAGGCTCTAAGAGATGCAAGAAAAAAGAACTTAGCATTCGAAGACTCATAGGAAGAATTGAGTAAAGAGGAAGAGACATCAATTTGTGAAAGAAATAAGGAAGATATTGCCCTAATTGCTAAAAAATTCAAGAAATTATTTTTATAAAGAACTCCTAAAAAGAAAGAACTTTAAAGGTGATAAATACAAATTAAATAATATTATTTATTTTGAATATAGGAAACTCAGACATGTGAAGTCTCAATGCCCTTTTCTCTAAGAAAATGACAAATATAAGAGAAATGAAAAGGAGTAGAGGGATAAAAGCAACAAAAAATAGGCACTTAAAACCTTCACTTATGATGACACAACTGGTTCTAAGAGTGAGCATCCAAAAGGAGATATGGCTTATAGGTACTTTATAGCTAAATATGATGATAAGGTACTCTTCAACTCTAAATTTTATGATAGCAATAGTGATATTGAATTGTCATATGATGAACTAGTTAAGAGCCTTGAAATTATAAGCATCAAGAGGAAGACGCTATCTTCTAAACTCAAAAAGGCACAAAAGAATTTAGATACATATATGAGTAATAATTAAAAAATATTGAATTGCTTAGCATCAAAGCTTTTAAGAGTATTGCCATTTTTTATAGTCAAAACCTAAATGCCTTAGATAATGAGAATGAAGCATTAAAAAATGAGGTCAACGTCCTTAAAGACTCATTGGCCAAATTTATAAAAGAAAGTGAGAAACTTGAATGCATCTTAGGAGTTCAAAGAGTTTAAATAATAGGTATGAAATTTCATATAATTATGGGAGTGTATCTAATACCAAACCTACATTTATTAAAGGAAAGAATTTGCATAGTTGAGAACCATTGCCTAAATTGATAAATAAGTATGGAGCATATATATTTAAGCATACACATAAATCATATGCATATGCCCCATCCTCTAAAACCTCATGATTTCATATATGACTCATAATCTAGGCCTAAATCTCAGCACCTCAAGGAAAGAATATGCACAATTTCTATACAAAGACATATGATAGCTTGCAATCTTACTCATACTCCTTTAAGCTTATTACTAAGCATAATATAATGACACATTTTTATACTCCTTATAAAAATCGATCAAAGAAACATGTCTTATATTATATACAATTATGATAGTCTCTTTACTACCCAAAGAAATTTTAATTTATTTAATATCCTAAAGAGGAATCCCCAACATTCATATATATAGAAAAGAATAAGGAATGCATTCATATACCAAAATCATAAGGTTCATTATCATAACACCAGCCTATATTATTCATATAACATAATCAGTCACTTTTTTGATAAATATGGAATATTGATAAATTTTATTTCACAAAACAAAGCTTAATGAGTAAAACACCAACCTATATTATTCATATAACATGATATGTCACTTTTTTGATAAATATGGGCATATTGACAAATTTTATTTCACAAAATAAAGCTTAATGAGTAAACCTTCAAGGAAGTGAGTTGGAAGAAAAATGAGACTAACAATTAAGGACCCAAAATCACTTGGATATCTAAAACACATTAATTGTTTTATTTTGTAGTCATCTAATAGAAAAGTGGAATAAATGGTATATAGATAGTGGATGTTAAAGGCATATGACTGGTGATGCATCCTAATTTTCAACTCTTAGAGATAAAGATGGAGGATTTGCCACATTTGAAGATAATGTTGAGGGTAAGGTAATTAGAATGGGAAAAGTTAGTAAGGAATTTTACCCTATTATTAATAATGTGCTTTTAGTTAATGGATTTAAGTATAAATGTCAAGTCTGAGCCAACTATGTGATAAGAACTACAAGTTATGATTTGAGGAAAGATCATGCATATTGATAATATCATTTATTTTTTAAAAAGAGAGAAGGGAATAGAGATATACAATTTAATTTGATGATTTCTCTAATCAAAATATGAAGTTTCTAATGTTTATTAATGAAGATGCATTTATTTGGGATATTATGATTGTACATGCAAACATGGAACTTATCTCTAATCTCAACTTTAAACAACTTGATAATAAACTTCCAAGGGTAAATTTTGAGAAAGATAAGCTTTATGAAGCTTGTTAAATAGGGAAAAAAATCTAAGAGCTCATCTAAGAGCAAAAATTTGGTAACTTTTAGTATACTTTTGTGATTACTTCATATGAATTTATTTGGCCTAACTAGATTTGCTAGTTTAAGTGGAAAATTTTTATGCTTTTATTATAGTTGATGACTTTAACATATTTACATGAGTCTTATTTTTAGCTAATAAAGATAAATGTTTCAGGGAATTTTTCAAATTTATAAAGAGAGTTCAAAATGAAAAAGAGCTCTCTATTGGATCTAATAGGAGTGACTATGGTAAGGAGCTTAAGAGTAAAAGGTTTTAAGTCTTTTATGAAGATAATGGTATCTTTCATAAGTTTTCTACTTCAAAGACCCTCCACAAAATGGAGTTGTTGAGAGGAAATATAGGACATTTCAAGAAATGACTGGAATCATAATGAATGAGTATGATATTCCTAAGTATTTTTTGGACAAAATTTATGGCCATCATATGTCACATTTTTAATAAAGTATACCTAAGACTAATTTTGGATAAAACTTCGTATAAGCTTTGACAAAGAAAGAAGCCAAAATTAGTTACTTCAAAGATTTCGGTTGTAAGTGTTATTTTTTGAATACTAAAGATAATTTAGAAAAGTTTGATTCCAAATTAGATGTAGGAATTTTTATTGGTTATTCCCTAATTATTAAAGCATATGGAATGTTTAATAAGAAGAGTCTTGTTACTTAAGAGTTTGTAGATACTGTCTTTAATGAATCTAAACCTCTTATATCTGTTGATGTAGGCTTATCAAAGGAATTAGAGAAATTAGCCCTCAAAGAAAGCAAAATTAATCACCATCACACCTTACATGAACACATTATAGAACTAAGGAAGGTGAGAAGGATGAAGAGCTTTAAGAGATTAAAATTTAAAAAAGAAGCATCTTAGGGATCAAATCATAGGTGATATTCAATAAATGGTAATCACTTGATCTTATCTTAGATATTTATCTAATCTTGATTTCATTTCTCAAATTAAACCTAATACTATATAAGAAACTCAAATTGATAAAAATTAGGTTCTTTCCATGCATGATGAGTTAACAAATTTAAGAAAAGCAAAACTTTGACTTTAGTACCTAAACGCAAAGACCACTAAATCATAAGTACCAAATGCATTTTAAAAAATAAATTGAATGAATTGGATACCATTGTGAGAAATAAAGCTATACTAATGGTAAAAAGGTACAATCAAGAGGATGGTATAAACTTCAAGGAAACTTTTACATTGATAGCTAGGTTAGAAGCTATTAGGTTATTACTTGCATTTTGATCTTACATAGACTTCAAATTGTTTCAAATGGATGTTAAAAGAGCTTTTAAAATGGTTTCATTCAAGAAGAAGTTTATGTAAACCAAATTCCTAGTTTTAAAGATCATTATGCATCTAACCATGTTTTCAAACTCTTTAAGGCTTTATAATATTTGAAGCAAGCCCTTAGAACTTGGTATGATAAGTTAAGTGTATTTCTTTTGAAAAATGGGTTCACTAAAGGTAAGGTTGATACAACCCTTTTTATCAAAAAGCAAAGCAATGAAAGCATACACAAATAATTTTTTAACTATATAAGTAGGAAATTTGAGATGAGCATGATGAAATATCTTAACTTCAATCTAATGCATAAGCATTTGAGTAGCACTTTAGTATACTTTGCTTGATTAATAAAGATACCTTCCTATCTAATCCTAAGGAGCCCCACATTTTAATCATTAAGTTCATTCGTACATATTTATGATGAACCATTTTGTTAGGAATTTGGTATCCTAAACATACTTTTTTTTACTTGATTAGTTATTTGGATATTGATTATTCTGGCAGTCTTTTGGATAAAAAAAGAGTATATATGTTACTTATCAATTCCTAGGAAACATATTAGTCTTATAGTCTAGTAAAAGTTAAAACTCAGCCACCTTATTAACTAGAGAAGCCAAATACATGGCAACTAGTAATTCATGTTGTTGGACCCCAACCTTGTTTTTATTTGATTAAGCCTAATTTAAATGAATTATGAGGATTGATGGATTTATTTTGGAACTAATTACAATGTCGAGTTTAGTAGGACTGTTATGACCTAAATTAAGTGAATTGAAGCATTCATGTTGTAAGATTTGTATAAGGGCAAAATGGTCATGACACTTAAAGGCATAAGTTATAAGGCTTAAGTGAAGGGCAAAATGGACAATTCG
>JANVCL010000212.1:22795111-22814993 GCA_026546855.1 Erythroxylum incrassatum | reverse complement strand
TACTATTGTATTAGTGACAAAAAAAATAAATCATCACAGTTAATCCAAACAATAGTATCAATTCATTGTCTTGTCACAAAAAACCTCATATTTGTAACAAAATAATAATTAGTCATAAAATAATTATCACTAAATATCTTAAATCTTGCAGTGCTTTTATTTCTCTTACCATTAGCCTGCTCAAATTTAGTAACTACCAAACTCTAATCACATGCGAAGCTGTCTCACTTCATCAGCTAAAGCGTCCACGTAACAACTACGGGAGTAACCACCAACTACCATTATTGTCACTCTCCTACAAGCACGCTATCGCCAGTTGCTTCTTCTCACCATGACTGTCGCTTTCTCACTAGCCAGTAGCCAGTCGAGGCAAAGTACAAAAGCAATCACAAATTGCCACACCATTATAATTGCTCTCGCCTAAATCATGACGACCCCTTATCATCAGTACTAACAAAAAATAGTGCCATTATTCCTCCCCCATCAAAGGACAGTCAAACCACCACCAATAGAGGGAGATAGTAGATTTAGTTCTTTTACACTAGGTTGATGGCTTGTGGGTTTCCAAAATCCAAAAACTTTGTAATTTAAATAACTTCTTCAGGTTAAACTTTTTATAAAAAAATCTAATATATAACTAATCAACTAAGATGTGATTCCAATCGCTTAACCAGTAGGCAGAAGAGAAGCCAAGATTCTTCCGAAGCCACCACAACCTTCCCACGTTGAGGAAGAATTGGAAATGCTAGGGTTAGGGTTTTTGGGTTTCTTCTTAATTAAGCCACAATTCCAACATCAATAGAAGGTTTTCAAAAACAATCTCTCATTTATTTAGGAGGGAAATAAGGCAACATTTAATGAAAACTTTGGGTTTTTACCTTACAATACCAACTTTTCAAATTTTATTCAATTTAGCTCTAATTAGGTTTGTTATTTCAATTTCAATGTTATATTCAATAACAATCAAATAATGTTTAATCATGTTATAAAATTAAAGATGGCTATAATACTATTATTGGAAAATAGGGTGGCATCAAATCACGTGTATAGTGGAAGAAAATAACAAAAAAAAAATTATCTGATTTCCAAAATGTTAACATCATTTTTAATTATATAATATATGATAAATGCATGAAAATAATAAAACATAAGCATAAATCATACATTATTGTGCTGCTTGAACCCTTTTTTTGTAATTTTCTCAAACTATTTTTGAAATTGGTTTGTGACAACTACCATTGTTGCACGCTTGTCCATCCTCTAACAATATCTATATGAACTAGCTGGGAGAATTCTACAAGCGGCTTAGAGAGAGGTAAGCTAAAAGTGCTAGCTCTTGTAAAGCCTACACCTATTTATAATAGAGTTTAAACATTTTAATAATTTAATTGAAATATAAATTTTAATTAAGTTTATCAATGGGCCTGAATAGGATCCAATATTTTATATTAGTTCTTATTTATCAAATATTTTATATTTGATCTTAAAGTTTCAAATCTTATAATAAAGTCCAACTTGATTCTCCCACCAATTAGTCTTTGTATATGACTCATTATTAATATATTGGTAATAGATATAATTATGGCCCTTAATCATAGCTAGGATTCGATAAGGAATGTCAAAATGGCTTTAACTAATTTTTTAGTTCGTGATTTTCCTTATAATTCAATCCTCTTATAATATAATGTTTTCATTATATATAGAACATGAAATTAATATCTACTCTATTTGAGTCAAATTTTATCAGTTATCTGCCATTAGTAAATAATTATATTAATGGCATATGAAAAATATTTTTATGTTATCATTCTACCTTGGCCAAAGATTTCTCGGATTAATACCAATATAAAATAACATAATATTCTCTCTACTCACTTTAGAGTGATGAATCGTATATTTATTATTCAACTACCTCCACACAATTTATGACATATCAAATGATTATCAATTAAGCTACAGTTAACTAAGTCATAATTAGTATTAAATATAATAATCCTAATGTGAAAAACTTTAGAGATATCAAGTTAAAAAGAATCACTTATACAATCAAGATAATAAGTATTTCTATAGGCATATAAGTAATAATCTAAATATAATTCTCATATCGGGTCAGTTCAATGAACTTATTTTTATAACAAACTCCTACACGTTTATTTAAGTATCTTTATATTTTAGTCTATAAGTTCAACTAGTTCCTTTATAATGAAGAAACATAACATTTGCTAGTATTTTAGTCTCTATTAATATCCAATTTTAATAAAAGAATGACAAATAATAATTTATAGATAATATATAAATGCATTTAAATCTCATAATTATGCTTATTATAATTTCTTTTACAATATATATTTATAACATGGAATTTATCTTATATATCAATTAAATAAAAATATGCATAAGATAAAAAATATCTTTAAATAATAAAATAACCAATCTTAAAGTGCTCAAACTTTTGGAATTTTTTAAATTTAATACCCAAGCTTTAAAATTTTTTAATTGAGTTATTAACCTTTTAAAACCTTAACAACTTAATTCAAAACATTAGTTTATGCTGATTTACAAGTTTTAAAAGGTTAATCACTAAATTGAGAACTTTAAAAAGTTTGACACTAATTGAAAAAAATCTTAAAAGGTTAAATACTTTTGAATATGTTATCCCTTAGATAATTATCTCACAAAAATTTATAACTAACAAATTGATTGTAAGGCATAAACCAACATGTTAGAATTGCCAACCTAATTGATTTGAGCATTTCACTTAATTTATAATTATTGATTCCTTATTAATTTCAAACACATAATTTACCAAGTATTATATGTACATAATTTATTTAACATGTATTTAATCATTTTCTAATTGGGTAAAAGATACTAACATCTCTTATTGTTTCATCAATCATGCTAAAAAGTTGTGTCCTTTAAATTTCTTGTAAAAGATCTTTTTTTTTCTTAAGTCCATATTTAGTCATTTCATTAAGTTTGGTTGTTAACTTTTGCTGACGTTATAGTTTTAGGATATGTGGCATTCTACATAAATAGTCATGTCATAAAAAATGAATAGGAATTAGCAAATCACTTGAGTAGTATGCAACAAAGAGATTTATTTATTGGTTTACTGATTTTTACTGACTTATCATATTTACATATCATTAATAATTTTATTCATAATTAATGAATATAATTTATCATATCTTCTTAACAGAAAATAATATATCAATTAATTTGTAACAGTAAATTATATATTTTATTAAATTTTAATTTACTATCTAATAATACTATTAAATAAGATATTTGATTATTATTATTATTATTATTATTATTATTATTATTCAATAAGAATTTGTAAAAATTTTATTATCATATTAATCATTATGTTCAGTATTAATACTAATTATCTTTTCCTATTATATTAGTTTACTGGACTCAAAATTAATGTTGATTAATTTTTCATGTCTTCTTGGTATATTAGATTTAGTACAGTTGTCGATTAATTTTTTACCGCATTGGTCTGCTAAGTTCAGTGTCAATACTAATTTTTTTCCCTCTCTTGGAGTTTGTTGGACTCAATGGTAGTATTAATTAATTATAACTATTAATAAATCAATTATAAATTCATATTTTTACAAATATATAAAATATTTATTTTTAAATAAAAATGAGTGTAGATAGTTGATAGGATAAAATTATGGTAGGCTAGGCGGTTTGATGTCAACCTGATAGACTTAAAAATAATAATTAATAACAAGTGAGGGTATTATTGACGGAGACACTTTAACACTTAAATAAGTAAAGCTAAAATATGTTATATACACAAGAAGATTGACATTATGAAAGTGATTATGAAAACTTACCTTGGTCCATCTTTCTTTTATAAGTAATAATTCTTTGAAGTATGGTTGGACTCTATCTATCCTTAGTAGAGTTGAATCTAACCTTAACTAGGTAACCTAGTTAACATTTAATATGACTTTACCTCCTCATATGGTTGAATACTGCTTTAATTGAACTTATCCTTCTTAGATAATTAGACCTCTTATATAGGCCCTAAGCACATAAGTTTGTAGAAGATTGTTATACTTACTAGATTAGCTCAAGTCTTATTTGTACACTCGTTAAAGGTGTATCATTTTTCCTTCGGTTTCTTGTTAATACTTAAGTTTTCAAGAATGAAACTTCCAATACTATGGTGGCTTAATGAAAGTATCCTTCAAACTACTCCAAAATTACTAGTTATTCGGTTAACAATGAGCATTATAAGTATTTGACGAGCATATAGAGCACAATCTAAGAACTCTCCTTGAACATCAATGATAAATCCTGATAAGTTTGTTAAAGATAAACCAAAAGTGAAAGAGCAAACACTTAAAGCCAAATCACCTAAACAAACCTTCTTTTTCTATATTGATAATCTTATTTAGTAACTCCATATGGCATGACAAGTTGATGATACAATATATTGACAACCATCTACAAAAAACTCATCTTAGAATTTGGTCTAGCTTGCTTGCTTATGATAGAATGGCAACCCATCTCCACAATGCATCTCTAACTTTAAATGACAAGGAAAGGCAAAATAATAATTTGCCAGAAGTCATTCCATAAAAGCTTCACCTATCTTGACTTTCCTTTGGAAGGATTGACTAATGAAAGATGAATATTTGTCAGGAATTATCCTTTAAAAGCTTTATTAAGAATATTTTTAGGGATTATTTCATATAAATGAAAAATGTCACAAAGAAATTCCCTATACCAACAGAGAGGAAAATTTTTGTTTAATCTCAACTATTAACCTAGGTCAATATTAACCACTTATCGAGATTCTCAAGTTTTCTATTTTTATAGAGTTATTAAAGAGGAAAAAATGTTTTGACTACTTACTTGTCTTCTTGAGAGGATCTTTGTATTAAGGTGATCAATAGATTTTCCATTTCCCGACATGTAAATTCAAATATATCTTTGATTTCTCTGTGAGGACAAATTGAGCGTTGTGCTTTAGGGGAGCATTTTAGATACGAAAAGGTGAATGACCTTCAATTCAACTACCTATCTACAATTGAATACCTCAAGACCTTGACTATGTGTTTTTTAATCTCATTCATTTCATTTAATAGCTTTCCTTTTTATAAGTACTTATAGAATGGATATATCCAAAAGCCTTGTCTTCCTCTATAGTAGTAGTTTGATCTACTTATGCTATCATTGGCTCTAACTACTCTTCATGAAATATAAATTAAGGTAAAATATTATAGTTGCCCCTGTCTCTTATAGATGGTCGAATTTATGGTTTTATCATCTAAGTATCACCTTGTTGTTCACATATATATATGTTCTCCTTAATTTGTTTGAACTTTTCCTTGTACTTGACTAATTTGTATTTTCTTTACCTCACGTGTGTCATTTGAAGTGTGCTAACTTGTTTAACCTAAATAATAGGGTTTGGTACTCTGATTTATTGTTGTACATTTTTAAAAGATGTTATATTATATATTGTATACTTATTCCTATTGGCCCTTTTAAGTATGTTACTGCATCACTACCCATTTTCCTAGTTGCATCATTCATACATATAATTTATATAGGGCATTCATTGTCAGATGCAAAGTTGTTTAGGAGTTTGTTATTCTTTTCTAAGAGTGTTAACATTTCATGTAAGAAATCTATTATGAAGTGATTTCAAAGAATTTCTAGCAATGTACTTTAAGTTAAGCTCCTATAACTCAATCAATTATTTCACAAGTAATCTACTTAATAAGGTACGTCGATACATTGATTGTATGGGTTAGAAAGTATTTTTTCACCTTCTTTGTGCTAATAAGTAATGCATATGCTATCTTTTCTAGATTAAGTAGTTTAGTTATAAAGCCTCATAGTATCTTGCTTACATGGTATATTGGATTTTTTGGTATTATCTTCTTCTCTGATGAGGACAAAGGTGACGATCACTATAGAAATGACTATGTAGATGTATAAGATTTCTCTAAGTTATGTAGTGGACTCTTATTCTTTCAATTGTTTGAAGGCCTTATTGACATTCTTGAGTCCACATAAACTCCTTGAGCTTTCAAAGTATTATGAAAAGTGATATATAGTCATCAATAAATCTTAAGAAGAACCTCAATAAACTTGTTACCACACCTATCAACGTTAACACCTATTTCATGTTTTTACGTGTTTTCATACTAAGATACCCTTAACCTTTTAAGAGTTAACCTCTATCCTTTTATAGATGATCCTGAATTTAAGAAACTTGCCAACCTCATATTAAATTCATATTTTAAGGGTTTAAGTTAATATCGTATTCACATAAGATTATAAAATTAGAGATGTTAATGGGTTGTATCAGACTAGAGGTAGTTTAGGCTTAGCCCATCTCCGTCATGATGGTGCAAACCCAACCTACTCAATTGAGCCATCACCAAAATAACATTATTTTGGTATAGTAAGTTAGGTTAGCCTTTGATCAACTAAAACCTAACCGGTTAACTTTAGGTTGGGTTAAGTGGACTAGGTTAGGTCCGTTTTGCTATCTATGCAAAACATTCTTCTAGGTATGCTATGTTGTCTCCTCCAATTTTTGTCTTTACAATCATGCCATCCATATATGGTTCCATGTTTCTCACAATCTCTTTGCGAAAACTAAGTTTACTAACTTTTGATAGGTTACCCTTGCCTTTTTCAATCTAAAAGACATGAATTTGAAGTAATAAAAATCCTTACATTTGATGGAAGATGTCTTTTTTCAAGCCTTGTTCAACTTGATCTGATTGTATCCCGAGTAAGTGTGTATAAAGTTTAGGTTTTGGAATTTTGGAGTGACATCTATTAAGTAATATACTTTTATAAGGTAGTATTTAGTGTATGTTTTATTAATTATGAAGCTAATATATATGATCAACTTCCCATTTGTCTTCTTGACGATGACAACATGGGAGAGCCACTCAAAGTAGTCAACCTTTATAATGAAGTATGCTTCTAAAAGTTTGGTTACTTCCTTTTTAATGACATTTTTGTCTTTATATTGTGAAGGTCCTCTTCTTTTATTTTATAGACCTAAAATGGGGATTGATATTTTACTTATAGAAGATTATATCCCTGCTCACCTCATTCCTTTCAATTGGATTCCAAGCGAAGATACCTAAGAACTTCTTTAAGTTTTTGTTAGCAATTTCTTCTAGCCTTGCATCAATCTTAAAATTTGTGGATTCTTTAAGTCTTCTTAGTATGACTTGTTCAATTTCTTATTTCATCTCACCTCTAATTTCCGTAGTTGGGTCCTTAACATCTGATTCTTCCACGTTCATGGTACAAGTGACATTTCTTTCTTTTAGGATTGTAAAAAATCATGTCTATCATCCTTCCATCCCCAAATACCTCGTTTGTATCATTGAAGGTTAGAAATTTCAATATAATTTAGTAGGGAGAAAGTTTTACTTTCATGTCGCACATAGAAATGGCCTACTTAATTGGATGATATCATATATTGTTATATCCAAACGATATCCTTACTACATAAAACTCTATCATATTAGTTACCAGTCTTGACCTTGTTCTAACATTATAGTGAAAGATATTTTTCTCTAATTATATATTTGGTCAGCCTCAAAATCAAACATGGGTGAGGTGATAAGTCTAATTTTATTTATTGACGTTTTAATCTCGTTGAAGGCATCATAAAATAAGATGTCAATCATACTTTTTATATCTAATAATATTCTTTTAACTAGGGCGTTAGCAATCAATATGTTTGTGACTTCATGAGGGTTAATCAGGGACCTCACTTTTTAAAAGGTGATCTCAAAGATCTTCATCATTTTATTATATCATGTATGATTAGGTTATTCATAAAGGCTCTTAATATGGATTTCTTTGATTGTGATTTGGATTCTCTTTGATCTCCTCTAGTGATCATTGAATAATCATTTGAGTATGATGCACTTCACTATCGGGTTATTTAAGCTCTTGGGTTAAGTGGATGACTCCTTCTATCATCAACATCTTATACATTAAATCATTAGTTATCCTTTATATACCTTTTAACCCTTCGTTTCATGTTTGATTTCCTGTGGAAACTACAATATATATTTATGTTTCTTTTGGTTGAGTTAATGACCATTATTTTTTACTTTTCTAGGATGTCATTGTCTAAAATATAATCAACAGCCCTATTGAGTAAAATATTGAACCTAAGTATCTTTTCCTTAATGGTTCCTTTTTTTTCCTTTTAATCCATTTATCTTTAACTTCTTTTTCTCAACTTTATTGATTAAATACTCACCCCTCTTTTGGTTCTTAGTATACTTATTTTGGCATCTCATATTACGCTCTGCATCTTCTAGGTTTACGTATTTATCTATCCAAATTTACACTGTCTCAAAGTTTCAAGGTTCCTTTTCGTGCATTGAGTTCCATAAGAGTAGTAGGGATTAAGTTCACTTATGAAGGCTAGTGTTGCCACCCCTACATCTAGAACAGAGATTTGGGTAGCTTCAAAACAAAAGGGTTAGAGATAATTCCTTAAACTTTCTTTCATTTTTTAGTTATTAATATTAGATATGTCAAGTGGTAAAAAGGCTTTCCATTTTTTGGTATCTTATGTGCCATACAGGCCTAAAAGTTCCCTATAATGATGCACATGATTAATAAAGTTGTGCATTTTGTCATAAAACTCTAAAGTTGGCATCTTAAATCCAATTGGTAGTAGCTAAACTGAGATGTTAGGTACCTGGGGGCTTTTGGCTATCAGGATTATCCCCCAAGTTTCATATTTGGTTAGCAAGGGTGTAGGGTTACAAAGTACAAATGGTGCTTCCATAATGATTGTTACAAGGTATGAGTGCGAGGTGTAGAGTTATGCAGTATGGATGGGCTCTTCTCGATATTAATTATGTAGTATGGGTGCATGGTCTAAGGTTATGGGGTGTGGACTTGGGGTGCAAAGTTGTGGAGTGCGTGTGGTTGCTTTAATGGTGGCTATGAGGTGTGGGCTGAGGTGTAGGGATCATCTGTTCCCTTCCTTATTGTAATTCTCTTATTTATTCTCACAACATCAGGATTCAACTACTTTGTCCTCTACATTATTAATGATACGAAAGGCTTTAGGGATACAAGTTCTTCTAGTGACATTAGTAAAATGGTTGATTTTATTAATATCAATTGTTCTTTACTAAGGTGGTGTTGTTTTTCATATTTTTTTAAGTGAGAATTTTAGAAGATTCCACTTAGTTTTTCACAAATAGTGCAAAATGATGTAAGCTAAACTTATAGTAGATTTGGTAGGTTAATCTCAATTCGACGAGCCTACTAAAACAACCACTAACAAGTCAAAGATATATTTCCATCAGAGACATTCTGACGTTCGAGTCAGTAAAATTGAAAGGTATTAAGTATGTAAGATGATTGCTAAGTATGTTTAATGAAAGTGATTATGATAACTTATCTTAAGACAACTTCCTTTTATAAGCAATCCTTCTTTGAAATATAATTGGTCTTTAACTATCCTTAATGTAGTTGAATCTACCCTCTACTAAGTGGCTTAGTTAATATTTGATTAAAACTCTAACTCCTTACATGATTGAATCTTAATTTAATTAGACTTATCCTTTTTGAATAATTGAACCTCTTATATAGACTCGTAACACGTAAGCTTATACAAGATTGATGAACTTGATGAATTAACTCGGGTATGATATGTACACTCATTAAAGGTATATCAATCATAAAGAAAATAAATATTATTACATAGTTATAATTTAGTAAATATATTAAATTTATATTACATATTTAAATTTAAAAAATTGATATAAATAATGAGATAAAATATGATAAATTTATCAAATGGTAAGGAAGTTATAATTTTTATTTATTAACAGAAGAATTAATCAAAATAATTATTTAAAATTATAAATAAAAATAAAAATGAATTATTATCATATTAAGTATTATTATTTTGCTATAAATAATATTATATATTGAATTAATACGTACCAAAAATCATTCCTTATAATATTGTTATTTAATTACATGAGTTGGGTGTAACAAACCGTAGAAATTATATTCCGCCGTTACTCTCTGAGTTGCCCCATCTGTACCACTTTTACCACAATAGTCATGGCATCGCGGACCCCACATGGCCCATGTGGGTCAATACACCGCCCAAAAAGAACGGACCCTAATTGGGAAAGCCTTCTCTCCACTTCCACCAATGAAGGCCCACCCATACTCAATCCTCCGTTTCTTTTCTCCTTTTTATCTCCACTTTTACCCGCCCCCCCATTATCTGACGAGATTTACACATACCGAGGTGATCATCACGAGACCTGACGTCATGAAGACGGCGATGCCGACTACCCGTATAATGTTGACGTGTCATAATAAGAGTGGAATATGGGCCCCACAACCAATCTCATTCTAAAAGTCCCCGAGCAGTGCTGAAACAATGGAGTTGAGTGGTACACGTGGACATCGATGACCTTGTGTTGTCATTTAGCGAACTGTGGGTCCCACGGTAGCATGGACGCCACGTCACTCTACGCACCGTATAGACCCCCTTCGTTTTTTTCCCCCTTCAAAAATGGATTCAGTGGGTCCTAACTTTTGTCCTCCTCCTCCTCGACTTTTGCTTTCGTTGTATATAAAACGTCTATATACACCCCAAAACTCACACTCGCTCTCTCTATTCACATACAGTCTCTAGCTTCTGTCCCTATCTCCCTCCTGCTACCATAATAGCTCTGACTCGTGATCCCGGTGTTTCTGGGTATCCAGCTGTGTACGTATACTCACCCCATATATGTGCTTTTACTTTAAAAACTCACTATATGTCCATCACTAACAATGTTTTAGTGGGTTAATGTGAGTTGCAGTTAATTTTTCCGGCGTGTTCTGGCCGGATAATGGCATATATGTGCACAGACAGTGGGAATCTAATGGCAATAGCCCAACAAGTCATCAAGCAAAAGCAGCAGCAAGAGCAGCAACAACAGCATCACCACAACCAACAGCAACAACAGGTCTTGGGCCTCACTTCTTTGCCTTTGAATCCTTGGCCCACTACAATGCCTGGGAACCCCAACCTGAGTTACGGACTCGCCGGAGCTGCCTTCTCCGACCCGTTCCAGATTGCAGGAGGAGGAGATGCCGGGGAGCCAGGGTTTCAGTTCCCGCATATGGACCATCACTCTGGCGGGTTTAGGTTCTCGGATTTTGGAGGTGGGGGTGGCGGCGAGTTTGATTCTGATGAGTGGATGGATAGCTTGATGGGCGGTGGAGACTCAACGGATAGTTCCAATCTGCCGTCTGGTTGCGACGCATGGCAAAATCAAGCTGATTTTTGTCTCTACGGTCCTGATCCATTTTCCACTTGTCCGAGTCGACTGAGCGTCGGTTGCTCTCCACCGTCAGATCTAAACAAAGTCATCTTCACTGAAACTCAGAAACTTCAAGTGCCATCCTGGGCTACGCCACCGCCGCTTGCTCCTCCTCAGGGGGTGGTGAGAGAAACAAAGTCTTCAATCCCTCCACCGGCGACCACTCTTGAGAACGAAGACACCGGTTTCTCGTCGAGTTCGCCGGAAATCGAGTCGATGTCGCCGCTTTTTAGAACCCTAATTGACTGTGCTCGACTTGCCGAGTCAGAGCCGGAACGAGCAGCGAAGTCACTAGTGAAACTAAGAGAATCGGTGTCTGAAAACGGAGATCCAACCGAGAGAGTTGCGTTTTACTTCACTGAAGCACTACAAAACAGAGTCTCGAAAAGCTTGCCCAAGTGTGAGATTACAAGCGAAGACTTTACTCTCTCTTACAAAGCGCTGAACGATGCGTGCCCATATTCAAAGTTCGCACATTTAACAGCGAACCAAGCAATACTAGAAGCTACAGAGAGAGCAAGCAACATTCACATAGTGGATTTCGGGATTGTTCAAGGGGTTCAGTGGGCTGCACTTTTACAAGCTCTCGCTACTCGCGCCGTTGGAAAACCCAGTAGAATCCGAATCTCCGGCATACCAGCTCCAGCGCTCGGTAAGTCACCAACGGCTTCTCTTTTTGCTACTGGTAATAGACTTCGAGACTTCGCGAGACTCCTAGATTTGAACTTTGAGTTTGAGCCCATATTGTCACCGATACAAAAGTTGAATGAATCGTGCTTTCGGATCGATCCGGACGAGGTGTTGGCCGTTAATTTAATGCTTCAATTGTATAATCTGTTGGATGAGAGTCCAGTTGCGGTAGAGACAGCTTTAGGAATGGCCAAGTCGCTGAACCCAAAGATTGTTACTCTAGGCGAGTATGAAGTTAGCTTGAACAGGGTTGGATACTTGAAAAGGTTCAAAAATGCGCTGAGATACTACTCTGCTGTTTTCGAATCTCTTGAGCCAAACTTGACCAGAGATTCACCAGAGAGACAGCAAGTTGAGAGATTATTACTTGGTCGCAGGATTGCGGGTGTTATTGGATCGGAGGAAACAGGGAGCAGAAGAGAACGTATGGAGGATAAAGAACAGTGGCGTGTTTTCATGGAAAGTTCAGGTTTTGAATCAGTTGCACTAAGCCATTATGCGATGAGTCAAGCTAAGATACTTCTATGGAACTATAACTATAGTCCGTTGTATTCTCTGATGGAATCAAAACCTGGGTTTTTGTCTTTGGCGTGGACCGATGTGCCACTACTTACTGTTTCTTCATGGCGTTGATGGATGTGGTTTGTCTGAGAGTTTCCACCTGGTGGTTTTTTATCTGGTGTGAAGCCATTTAGCTACGCCGTTGATGATTTCTTCTGGTGCTGGTTGATCAGAAAAAAGGATCAGTCTCTGTTTAATTATAGTTAGTTTACGTCCGAACCTGTGGATTTACCAACATTTTTCTACGTTTTTTATTAGTCCAGATTACCTAGTTGCTTCTTTTCTCAGTTTGGTTTCTAGATGTGTATTGCTGCATGGTTCCCTTGTAGTTTCTTTGGGGTTTTTGTTATAGGCTACCTATAGTTTTGAAACAAATTGTATAAAACAAGGGAAAGAAAATTGAAGTAGAAAACAAATGGTTTTCTTTCCCTTATTGCTTGTAAGCTGTACATAACTTCAGAATTTTTCAGTTTATTTGCTGTTGCTGCTTCTGTAATTGACTGCAGGGTGTGAACTCGTGGTCTCAGGAAGTGTACTAACTTGATTAAAGCTTATGATTGAGCGAATTCCAAATAATTTTCTCACTTTCCGCGACTGATTTTGATGAACAAAAACAAGAAAACTCGATTTAGAGCTCTGCTCTGATCAGCTTCTGCGTTTGCGTAAATGATCAAACAGTTGGAGGCGATGGTTTCAAGAAGAGACTTCCTAAAATCTATGATGGGTTTTGCTGAAATTTCATCACACTTTTATGTGGTGTCTGTAAAGTTTCAAGTGACACAGGTCAAGAACAGTTGCTCCAACCCGGTTCTGCCGAATTCTAGTAAATGATGTAGCAGCGACATGGGTCCCTTCCACTGTGCTTAAACTTCATTTTATCTTAATATGGCTTCTGTTTGCTTTGCTTTTCTTTACTCCCAGTCATCGTTTTCCTTGAACCAACTGGACTGAAAACGACTTGTATTTGTACATAGGGGATGGGACCTTGCTGCCTTCCCTGCCAATTGCATAATCTCAGACTGAGGACCTTTTTATCTCTTGGCGATGGCTTTAATGCGTGTCATTGTCGTCCTTGCATTGAGACTTGAGAGTGAGAGGGATTTTTCACGGTATGTTATCAACTGACATAACTTGGTAAGATACAAAGGTGGAAAAAGAACAGCAATTTTAATTAATGGACCAGAATTAGGCATTATGTTTTATGATATTGTTGCTCGAGGTCAAAGTAAAGGTGACCATTCATGATCATCTTAAAGTTTAAAACAAAAAAGTATAGGAAATTTCGATGTGCAGTGGACCCAGTTGAACCATATAACATAATGGAACACAGCTCCAGCTTGATTCCGATTTATGTGACTGTTGTTGAGTGGTTCATACTAGTCCTATATTTGCAACTCCTGCAGGATCCGTCTCACTATTTAGGAGCCGAGTGATAGTAGTTAAACGAGAATATTCTTCAATTGTTCTCATTTTATTTAATTGGATATTACCTTTATTTCGCTATTTATATTTGTTATATTTATATTTTCTTTACTTTTGATAAATAAAAGAGACACATAAATATTTTTATGTCTTAATGATTTATATAATTTTCTTACTAAACATGTTTGTGATAATAATACCTAACAGACATTTAAGAACAAGCCGTCTTGCCTCGTAACCATCATAGATGAAAGAACATGGCATCTACGAAATTTCGCACTCGTGAGCGGCGACAACTACGAAAGGTCTATAATGTGACGTATGTCATCATCAAAACAAGCTGTTCTTTCGATGCCTTTGAACCATGCAATGTGAAATTTGTACAACATGAAGATAAGGGTATTCATTTAAATTTTTTTGGACTAAGGAATGTCCCTCCTTGTAATTGAAATTAACACGGTACAATGCTTACCCTATAGTTTGTAGGATCATCTAAGAGGTTTGGATTAAAGTCCAACCACCACATTATATGTAAATTAAACACTTTATGGAAACTTCGCGCTACTGCATTGCAATACTCTATTACCTATGTGCTACCAGTGCCTGTCCCCACCTAACTATTTAGTGTACCAACATGGTTCTGTGCCCTGCAACTTAGGAATGTGCCCACCTTGAAGTCTCGACGTACCGCAGAACATGTAACCTGACGTCACGCAAAAGGCTTCTTTGAATTTACAACCCCAGAACCTAGAGTTTTAAAGGGATTAAAAAAGCAACCATTTTGCATGATTTTACTCATTTTCTTTAAATTATAATTTAGTCATTTTTTAAATTATCTCTTTTGCTTTTTATTTAAAAACTAATGGAGCTTAGACGTGACATAAAGCATAATTTTAAAATAATTTAAATTATAAGAAAATTAAATCATATGCAAATAGGTCCAAATGGGACAGATTTTGGAGGTATTTGGCAAACAAATTATCTAACAAATTTTAACTTTTTGACTAAAAGTTAACTTTGTGACCATCTTAAAAATCTATTAATGTGTTTAGTGAATGACTTTTTACTTAGCTTATTTAACCTCAATAAGTTGATTTCTAAAAGTTCTATAAAATGAGTTTTTAGAGTTAGCTATTTTTCTAATGATAGTATTGTCCTCCACTTTATTCTCTATTTTTGATCTGTGTGTTTTCAAAGTTGACTTTTTTATCGTACAATTATGTTGTGAAGTTTAGAAAAATATAATAAAGGGGTTAATTAAACTTTTTAATCTTTATTTAGTTTTATAATATTAGTTTACATTTAAAAATACCATAATATTAAGTTTTTGAATATAAAAAGTCACATCAAATTAATATTTTTAGTATATAACTAATATATATCGTATCTGTGTCATACTATAATTATAGATATTTTAATTTATTAAATAATAAAATTCATACATACTATATAAAAAATACTAATATGATGTAGCTCGCTGCATCATTCATATTAACAGAGGATTTAACATTGAATTATTATTATTATTATTATTATTATTATTATTATTATGTTTTTTACTAAAGTTATAAAATTAATTTTTGTAAAATTAAATATCTAATTCTAAATTCTTATAAAAATATTCAACGAAATACTAAGAAATATAATATTCATACCCTTATCATTTTTTTAAATAATGCCCTCTTTTGTCATTTTACACATCAACAACTAATACTAAATAGCTAATTTTATCAAACATCTTTAATAAACAGCTAATGTTATCCGTTGGTCAAATCAGCTGATATAAAAGTGATGTGTCATTACTTTTTCTATGAAAACAGTCACATATCTCAGTAGACGACAGATTAGTCACTTAAAATCGTAATTGAATAACTAGTAACGCCATTTCCTTTTTTTTAGAAGTTAAAGAAGAAATTATATTAAGAAGAATATGTGAAGTTATACACGTCATATTAGTAAAGTGATAATACCCACAAAAGACAACAATTCACGGGGTCAAAAAATACACATCTAGGAGAGAAGCAAAAGATTATCTAATAAAGAGTAAGAAATTATTACATAATCTACTATGTTAGATTATATCCACAAGTGAAAGCATTATTAGATTTTAAAATTGGTCTATCGACTATTATTCATATTGCGAAAATTAATCAAGTATTTTCCGTAATAGGGTCAACTATTTACTCATACTTAGGTAGATCTCATAAACAATAATATGTCTTATAATTCTTAGCAAGGTGTTGCTTACAAGGTTGTGAATATTTTGATTTGATCCTTGAAACAACTTAGTATTCCTTTCCTTCCATAAAACATAGGTTCCGCAACTTACTAACAATTTGAAGACAATGGAGACTCAATGATGGGTGAACTTCATTTGCACTTCCCATTCTATAAATGAGTTCCAGGAGGATGGTAAGAATTTAAGTTCACATTGCATAAGAGATTTACAATAAAATTCCATTGCATAATCACGTGAATGGAGAACATGATAAATGCTTTCCGAAACCTAATTGCAGAGTGGACAGAGCATGTTAGGACAATTCCTTCCAATCCTATCTTTAAATGCTAGTCTATTCTAGATTGTTAATCAAAGTATGAAGGATGTCTTAAAGGATCTCTTGAAGCAATTTCCACCAGATATCATTAGCTTTTTGCTTCTAAATAGATCATGGCAGAACTTATTAATAAACATTCTAGAGTTGTGTTGAACCCATTCACGTTTGTCATCCTCATTGGATCAAAGCGGATAAGATAGAGTGATTTATATTAGGGGAAAGAGCCCTGATTCTACAACTCCATTTTCCTTCCAATATCACTCTATTTACTTATTCTAAAAGTCATATCAAAACCAAGTTTTCAATCCATTCCATACCTTGATTTTAATAGCAAAATTCATTTCCTTTCTCAGCTTTAAAATTTGATTAAAAGACCAGGAAAAGGATTGGTTTACTTTGACGATTCAAAAACTCTTTTTTTATTATGTAAGTATAAACCCAATTGACCCTTATTGGTTGAGCATTAGTGAACATTTTCCAAATTCTTTTAGCAAGCAACATTTTGTTAATATCCCTTATAGAGGACAATCCTAAACCTCCCTCAGCTATTAAAGCACAAACATCATACTATCTAACCTTTTTACCTTGATTTTTTTAGCCATCCCTATCCATAAGAAGTTCTTTAACATTTTTTCTATGTCTTTGACAAGCTTTTAAGGAAGAAACAAGTGTGAGCTCCAATGGATATGAAGGTAAGGCTATTCAAGATTGATAAATTTAGTTTTAACCTACCACCAAATGAGAGGAAACAATGGTTCTAGTGGTTGACCCTTTTTCTAATCGCATCAAAAAGAGGTTGACATTCAGAGTAAGAAATCCTTTTGTTTGAGACCAGGATTGTAACATCCCACTCCCGACGGGAAGGGTAAAATCGTAATTTAGCAAAGGATGAGAGTGATTGGGACTAATTAGAAATTTCCATGCATACTGGTATTTGTGAATAGTAAATTTTTGCACATGAAAAATAATTATACATGCATACATGACATTCCCGGTATTTAGGCCTAAACGGAATTTTATTGTGAATAATGTGAAAATTGTGTTTGAAAAATTTATTGGAGTGAGTTTTTATGTGTTTTATATTTTAAGGGAATTTTAGAAATTTTTCTAGAATTTTGGGGAGAAAATTTTCGGACTGAAAAAATCGCCAAGTGGCGAACCGGTTGGTTTTAGTACTGAAATTTTCTGTTAAATGGACTTGGGCTATTGGGTTTAATATTTTGGATTGTCCGTGGGACCATTGAAAATGCATTAAGGATGTAATTTTTTCTATTGAAATTAATTGATTAAAGTTTATTACTTGAATTTTGTCTTTTTCCTCATTTGTCTTTTCTTACATATGCATTTAATGCTTGAGATTGGCTTGGACTTGGTCTTCCCCTTCACGATACTTCTTCAATTCATTGTTAAAAGGGAAAGAATGAAAACAAATGAGTTAATTGCTTAATGCCTTCTCCAACCGAAAACTCTCCCATCTCCTTCTTCTTTATTGATTTCTTCATTGGCTTTGGTTCACTCCTTCTTCTCCTACTTTAATGCTTCCCTCATACTTGCAAGCTTAAGCCCTCTATCTTCTTTCCATGAGAACCATGCATGAGGATGAAGTAGAGAAAGTAAAGTAGTTGGAGAATTGAAGAGTTGGAAGCTTTAATTAGGTAAGTGTATGTGTTAAGCCTTGATTATGAATTTAATGAATGAATTAGTAGTTAGTTGCATTGATTGGAAGTTATTGTTCATTAAATATGATTTATGATGCATTAAGGTCATGAAACATATGGTTTGATTTGTTGGGTATGTTTGTGTAAGACATAATAAGGTTAAGATGATTAGTGTGTGAATTGTGTGTTTTTGAAGTGATTTGGTAATGTTAGATGGTTAAGACTTTAAAGAAAATGATTGATGATGGATGCTGAAATTTTATGGACTTATGTTGAAGTGAAGGTCTTGATGACCTATTGGCTAAATTCTTGTGTCATTAGATGCTTATTGATGTGTTATTGGCATTGGAAGTGATAGTATGTAAGTTTAGGAACAAAGCTGGAAAATGCAAGTTGAACATGTTCTAATGTTTTGCCATAACTAATTGTGTGGTTAAGCAAATGAGGTGAGATTTATGCCAAATGAAACTTTAGTTGATTGGCTACAATTGCTTGTGAAATAGGTGTTGTCTAATTTTGCTTAAAAGAGTGTTGAATTTTGAATTGAAAGTGAATGTGAGGGGCTGTGTGAACAGTACCCAAGATTGATAGTCTGAAACTTTGATGATTTTTCTAGATTAATTGAGAAAGAATTGGTGAAAATGGTCTTCATGGGAGTTGAAGCATATCATGTTAGCTTTCCATTGCCACTGATTTTGCAATTTTTCGATATGTATTTTGAGAGATATGAATTGTTGAATATTGACTAGTTTTGTGCATTTGGTAAAACCTAGCCATAAGTGTAGGTTTTGTGAGTATTGTGCTTGGAAGCAAATTTAGAGATTTCTGTGATTTGAATTGGCTCAAGTGATCTTCTAGAAAGTTGTAGAAGAAGCAATTATATTGAAAATGAGATATACTATGCTATTTTTGGACATCAGATTTGGGAGTAATGAATTTTCAAAAACTGAACCTAAGTTAAGTTATTGACTGCTGATCAGGGCAGTCACTTGCATGACAGTTTTGAGCTTGTTAATGATGGAATTGGATTTTGAGTCCTAATGAAAAGTGAAGTATGAGATCTGATCTTTCCAGTGATATAAGGTAGTGAGTTTTTTGACATTTGTGCAAGGAGTTATGCTATTTTCAAAATGACTGTTCAATTCAGGTGGTTTAGTAGGCAGAATCGTTCATGGAATTGTTTGACCTATTTAGCAATTGAATTGGATTTCATATTGTTCATGAAAGTTGTAGAACACATTTTGATCTTTCTTTGCACATATATTTTGTAATTTGTGACTGAGGAAATGGGAAGTTATGGATTTTAGAAAATACTGCACTGTTTTAAGAGGCATTGACTAGGTAGTAGCTTCGATTGGATTTTTGACACCCTTAGGGGTGAACTTGATTTTTGTAGTCTTCATGAAACTTGTAGGGTTTTTCATGATCTTTCCAGCGAGATATGGTTTGTAATTTTCTGAATTGTGTGCAAAGAGTTATGGGTATTTGAATTTAGGTTGAAAAAATGGGAAAAAGGAGAAGGAAGAAGCAGTAACTCGCGGTCGCAAGCAGCTCGCGATAGCGGGCTGACCGTTTGTGCTAACGGCTCGCGGGCGCGAGCCGATCACAGTCGCAAACGGCCTTGGCTCGC
>JANVCL010000212.1:22768658-22787062 GCA_026546855.1 Erythroxylum incrassatum | reverse complement strand
CAATTAGGTACATTCGGACTAAACAGGGGCCTAGACTTTTGGAAGTTCACCGATTGACCTGATGCCAGCTTATACTTTTGAAGAATCAATTTTATTTGGGCACATTCTTACGTCCCTGCCTTAAAGAAGAACAAGGAATCATCCGCAAAAAGCAAGTGAGTGACACTAGGACCGCCTCTACTGGCCCGACACCCATGAATCCATTCCCTATCCTCTGCCTGTTGAAATAAAGTTGTTAGGCTTTTCGCACACAAAATAAACAAATATGGTGACAATGGGTCTCCTTGTCTAAGACCCCTCCTACTCACGATAGGGCCCACCTCCGCATCGTTGAGCAGTACCTTATAAGTCACTACTGTTGCACACATTAGCATCCATTGAACCCATTTATCAGAAAAGCCTAACCTGCCCAGAACTGTCTCTAAAAACCTCCAACAAACTCTATCATAAGCCTTACTAATATCAATCTTCAGGGCCGCCCACCCGGTTTTGCCCCTAGTGACCCGCTTCAAACCATGCACTAACTTAAAGGCAATTAGGACGTTATTCGTAATCAGTCGCCCCGGCACAAAAGCAGATTGATGTGCTAACACAATATTTGGTAAGATGCTCTTTAACCTATTAGCAAGAACTTTGGAGACAATCTTGTAAAGCACATTACACAAAGAGATAGAACGATAATCCTTTAGAGTTTTAGGAGACAAAATCTTCAAAATTAACATAATATTAGTATCAGTAAGTGTGTCAGGGAAAGTACCTTGCTCAAGCCATGCCGTGCAACTCTCAAATACATCGCATCCCACTACATGCCAAAATTTCTGATAAAAAGCAGGATTAAGCCCATCCGGCCCTGGTGATTTATCCGGATGCATCTGTGAAACCGCCTGTGTGAATTCCTCCATTCTAAAAGGCCCTGTTAGCTGCTCATTCTCCACCTCCCCCACCTTTCTTGGAAGTAAACCTACCACTTCCTCAAAAGCGTCACTCGACGTCACACTCTCCCCAAGTACAGATGTGAAATAATCAACTACCAGTGTCCCCATTCCTGCCTCCTCTCTAACCCATTCTCCCATGTCATTCTTCAATCCCAATATACAATTCCGCCGCTTCCTCTCACTAGCCATCGCGTGAAAAAATCAAGAATTCCTATTGCCATTCTCTAACCAAAATTTTTTTGCTCTCTGTCGCCAATGGATCCCCTCCTGTTCCATAATCCCACTAAGTTCAAGCTTGGCTTGAGCATATAAGTCACAGTCCACACCATCCGTGTAACCGCGATAATTTTGAGGCTGACGAGTAAGCTCCTTTTTACATGAGACCATTTCACAATTTCGCTCCCTAGCTCACCTTGCAAGAGCCATGCAACAAGCAGCCCTTTTATCAAGAATGTCACTCCCAATACCACTCTGCCAACTTCGTTCAACCACCTCAAACAAACCCTGGTCCTTCAACCACATATTATCAAATCTAAACTTCCACCATCGAGCCGCCAATTGCAAATCCAAAAAATCAATTAAAATCGACTCATGATCTGAAATCGGGGTTGCTAACGTTGACACCACTCCTTTAGGAAACAAAGCAGACCAAGCCAACGAGGCAACGGCTCTATGCAACCCCTCCCTCGTCCACCCCTCCAAATTCCTCCCCCTCTCCCATGTAAACATATACCCAACACATCCCAAATCATGCAGCACGCAATCCTCAAGAGCCCCACGAAAACCATTGAACCAATAATGTTAGTTATTGGTGACTTTAATGATTTATTGTCCTCCGCTGACAATAAATCATTAAAGTCACCAATAACTAACATTAAGTTTGTCTGATTCAGCTTCTCCTTGCGTGAAACACTTCCGGAATAAATGAAGAGGCCCCTTTCACTCCAACTGTCAAACCATAGTCATGTATTTTTTATATTATCTATCATGTATTTGATCTCTCACAAAAGTGTGTTCCTTAAATTGAGCACGTGGTACATGGTCCAAGATGTGTCTAATTTTGCCTTTTAATCCTGTAAATTTTGGTTCTCCAAGAAATGTGAATGTAGCCATCATACCCAAAGGTTCTTTTTATCTATAAGTAATCTCAAATTTCTTTTAGCTAGTATACTTTGTTGGCGATTTGCATTGGTCAAATTCCCAAACCTCTAATTGCATTATACTTAACCTTGGCATTTGATTTTTTATGAGCATCTCCTATCCAAAGAAAATTCCTCAACATTATTTCTATGTTTTCAACAAGTTTCCATGTGGGATATCCAATAAACATAGAGGGTATTCAATATGAATTTGATTAACTAAAGTCTTCCAACATATGACAAACTTTGGTTACACTAGACTTATTCTTCTCTCAATCATCTCATACAAAGCTTAGCAATCCTTATAGGTTAGTCTATTAGTAGTAATAATGATTCCTAAACAAGTGAAAGAGGGATTTTTGATCCTTAAACCTAAGGGAATTAGCATCAGCAGAGACCATCATGTAGCTTTTTTCTTAATTGACTATAATGCCTAATAGCTTGCTAAAAGAATTAACAGGATTTATTAGTACCTAAATCTAACAAGCATCAACTCTAGAAAACATCAATAAATCATTTGCAAATGAAAGATTAAATATTTTCAATCTGTTGCATTTATTATGAAAATTGAAGGAGGGATTCCTTCTAATATTGTACTCAATCAGTCTTCTCAAAATTTCCATACAAAATGAGAATAGATAAGATCATAAGTTATCACCTTGCTTGACCTATTTTCATCCCATAATCACTTGAGTTTGTTCTCCATTCACCAAGATGATAAATGATGTAGTAGTTATGCATTACATAATCCATTTAATGTACTTTTATGGGAATCCAGAAACCTAAGGGGGTGCAATATAAATTCTTAATTGAATGAGTCAAAAGCCTTTTGAAAGTGTATTTTCATTGCACAACTTTTCATTGATCCATTCCTTTGGTATCCCTTGAAAATTTATTGTGCCAATAGGATACTGTCCTTAGTGTTCCTTCCTCTAATGTAGGTCCTTTGTGATTTTTTTTTATGAAGACTCCAAAACTTCTTTCAGGCTTAAAGCTAAGATTTTAGAGATGATTTTGTATAAAGTGTTGTAACAAGCGACTGGGCTGAAATATTTTGGTTAAATAGTTTGTGTACTAAAAAAATATAATTTCGGTTTATCTCCTTAATATTATTCTAAAGCTAAAAACATCCTAAATGGAATTACCGATCTGCTCCTTGATTTATAACCATGACTCCTTCAAAAATAAGAATTAAACTCATAAGGTCTTAAGGCTTTATTAGAATTAAGCTCCTTTAAAGCATTCTCTAGATCCTATGGATAGATAGGTCTTACTAGATCCTTAACTTGCTTTTTAGATTTTGCAATTAATATGAAAGTATTGAGCACCTGCAAAGAACAATACCTTTCAAAGTGAGAACCTATGGTATTTTAGAAGTACATGAACACCTCTTCTCTAATCTCCTTTTATCTCCATATTCTCCCTCTATTGTCTTTAATAAGGTTTGTGATTTTGTTAATATTTCTTTTTGTTAGAATAACTTTGAAGAAGAAACAAGAATTCTTGTCACCTTCTTGAAATCACTATGTTTTAGATTTCCACCTTAATAGGGATTTATGTGCCTTAAGTGCTTTGACATAAGATTAAGTGCACCCTTTTTATTCCTCCTTTTGGTAAGAGGATCCTTATATAGTGTAATTTGTGCAAAGGCTAGTTGACTTCTTTTCTCCTTAATGTTAGTCTTTTTAATGTTTAAATGTCTCTAATATAGAGACTTATGATTCTTTTTCACTAGATAAAATTTCTTGATGTATTTGTATTACACATGGCCCTCTATTTTAGTTCATATTCCTATTTTAATTGCCTTTTGGAATCCTTCAAGCCTTGAATTGTAATTGAAGAATTTGAATGGAGTAATTTGAGTAAGGACTTTTTTTCATATTATGGACTTCAATTGGAGTATGGTTTAAAGTAAGAGGATTGTTAAATATGGCATTGCTTCCCTAGAATTTCATTATCCATTTTTGATGCATCAAACCTCTATCTAGCTTCCTTCTCAAATTCCACTTCTCTTGCCATTTATTTTGGGTAAAGTGGATCCCTTTATAATTGAGGTTTGTAATTTCTATGTTGCTTAAACAAGACTTGAACTCATTGTATGGAGCTTTTGAACCTGCCCCTCTTTTTGAATCAAATTTATGAAGAGTATTGTTAAAATCACGAAGAATTTTCTAAGGGATGTCCATATTTGAGCATTTGTTTTTTTAGTTTCCCTATAGTAAAGTTCTTTGGAATGGTAGGTTGGCAGCATATATAAAGTTAAAGCCAGTTCTTTGTTTATTGTGCTTCAGAATAACATACAAATGTATAACTTAGTCATTGAATTGATGATCAATTTTCTTAATCTTCTCTAGATCATAAGCCACTACTATTTTTCCATTCTTCCATTGCTTTGTACATAATAATTAGTGATAATTTCCCAATTGCATTGGATGAACCAAAGTTCCTTGCATCAATCCTTTTTAGTTTAGTTTCGAAAATGCTAATTAGTATTAGCTTTATTGCATTTAGGTAGTTAAAATGTACATACTACTTATTAGAGTTATTGAGACCTTTAACTTTCTAGCTAAAATTACAAGGGATTAGAAGGGTATTTTGATCCTAATTTGACTTTATTTCATGAGTTAGTTAATATTTTTATATCGCAAGTGCATGGTGTAGCTGTAGCTAGTACCAACAAGTACAGATCGATCCCACAAGGACAACGAGTTTTAGTAATTACCATTGTTCTATTATCTAGCTTAAAAGCTAATTATGATTTTTAATTAAAAATAAATTTAAGCAAATAAAATATTTGACAACACGATTAAGCAGAGAATTAGGAAGCATTAAGTTAATTACCAATATCAAGTGATTAGTATTTAGGTTCGAATTCCCCTAAACCTAAACAGATTGATCTTTTGTTATACAATTGGGTTGATGATTTATTAGACTATGAAGACTTCTATGGTATGCTATTAACTGACCTTTAGTCTATTAACAACTACTCCTAAAATTTCTAACCGAATTACTTAAGTTAAATTTTATAAGATTGCGTTATCGTTTTATGAAGCTTCTATTATGTTTGACCATAATTGGGAAAATTTATGTCATCCTATCTTTAAGGTTGTAATTAACTTTTTCCAATTACCGTGGATCTCAATCACTACATCTGAAATCAAATTATGATATAATATTTTGGACTACTAGAACATAAATAAAATAAGTAATTGAATCTTAATAAATCAAACAATCAATTGCATTCACAAAATAATAAACACATGTTTAGGTATCAAATAGGGTCCATCTAGCTTAAATACTAAAGGAAAATTTGGTTATACATCAACGAACACGAAGTTAGATATAAATAAACAAAAAACTAAATCGAAAACAACGAAATCATAATTCTAAATCTCCCTAATTGTCTTCTATCGAATATTTTGGCAATTTAGCGGTCTGATCTTGTATTTTGACGGATCCGTTGATAAAATCTTTGGGTTTTCCGCTCCTTTGGCTCATAATTACACTTGGAATCATCTTTAGAAATTTCAAAATGCTTTTTACCAACTCTCTCTCAATTGCCTCCAAACTTCTTATTTAATATGGAATTCTAGGGTTTTGGCAGATGCAAGGTCTCTTGCACAACCATGCATAACCAAAAATTCTGGATATCACAAAAGTGCACAGCCTCGGTTAAGTGCACGGGTAGATGCACGGCCGGGTATCCATTCTGTGCATAGGATCTTCATTTTACGCTGTGTTTTTGTCCAAATTTTGTTTCTTTAAGTTCATGAAGGCAATTATAATTTATATACACATTTCAAACGAATTAAATACCAAATATATACCAAAGCAATAAATATCAAGCGAAAACACATCAAATATAGGGAAAAAATATGCTCAATTATCCATCTATCAAATATCCCCACACTTAAGCTTTTGTTTGTCCTCAACCAAACTATAATCAAAATTATAAATTTTATGACATCAATCCATTGTCTTTTTCAACCTGTTCATTTATACTATAGATTTTCGTATCCTATTAAATCAAATTAACATACAATCAGAGTCAACTTTTCCTAAAATTAATTTACTAAGTAATATTAATAATAGTCACATAAAAAATTGCATTGAAATCAAAAGCATATCTTTTTACACCCTCTCCAAGATTTCACTTAATATACTCAAGTGTTTAGGGTGAAAAGTATCAAAAATCTCAATCCATGCATAGTAGAATTCTTACCATATGGTTGCAATAAAATTACATCTCCATCTCCTATATACAAACTAGAAAAAAAAATCAAAAGGTCTTTGTGTAGATTGTAATGGAGCATTGGTATGGAGTGAATAAGACAATAAAAGGGGTTTTAAGTGAAGGAAATTTACTCAAAGAAATAATACAAGACTTGTTTACAAAACACATATGTCCTTTCATCATAAATTTATTGGTACCACATAATTTGCTTCTTTTCTTTTGTATGCTTGATTTTTTTTACAATAAACCAATTTGAGCATTTAGTACCACAATTCAACAGATATTGGACCTTTCTCAAATTTCAAGTCTTAACAAGTAAATGATGTAAATAACCTTCAAGGTTTAAAATAATAAACATATCTTCAAAAAAAATAGGATAAAGGTTAACATGTGGGTTTAATCAATGAAAAGGCTTTAACTCAACTTGGTTATTCCTAAAGGTAAATTTTTGGGTATGTTGATTTTAAAAGAAAAAGGCTTAAACAAGTTGGTAAATCTATATGCCTTTATCATGTTAATACTTCTAATTTAACTAGTATGATCTCAACATGCATAAAAAAGCAAGTTCTAGATTTATCCTACTATACATGATAACACACACATGAAATAATAACAAAAACTTTAAAAATTTTGAAAATTTGCTTTTAGGCTCAAAAGCTCATGAAAAAGATTGGGTATATATTTGTGTAAATAGTATGCAAATTTTATTGAAAACGAATTTCATTATAACCATCATCCTTTTACACACCAATTCAAATCAATAATCAACAAGAAAGTGTAGTATTTATAGATATATTTAACCAATTCAAGATATTAGTATATAAGAATTATAATTAAGATTATAATAAACTTTAAGAAATCAGTTTAAGATTCATTAAACCATTCCCACACGTAAAACTGGACATTGTCCTCAATGTACAAAATACATGTATATATGAAAGTGAGAGGGTTGTTTGGTACTTTCCTGATTATGACACTTTCTTGATGTTAGATCCATCCAATGTATAACTTATCCTTGCATAATAAAAGAAAAAGAAAGGATAAATAAAAATAACATAATTGAAAACAAACCATAAAATCATTATTTGTTATAATGTTAGATGGGACAAAATAATTAACGAAAAGAGAATTAAAAACATGCACAAAAGATAAATAAAAAGAAAGAAGATACAAAGTTAAACATCTCACCCTAAATGTTTCCGTTCACCCATTGCCTATCAAGTCTTCTAAGCCATCTTCTTCTTGTTCTCTTCCTTTTTATAAATTGGTGTTCTTCCTTATAGTCCTATATTTAACTTCTTAGTTATAAATGTTTTACTGGGAAAGCATATTGGTAAATGTTCTGTATTGGTATCTCTCTTATAACTTTTGCTCTTAAAAGTTAACTTGTTGCTAAGTAGTTAATGATAATACGCCTTTTAACAAGTTGAGGTTCGTAGCATCTATAACTAATTACCTAGTTTCTCCACCAATTGAGGGTTTACAAACTAGAGTGGCAAAATGAGAAACATACTAATTGGTTACTTTGCAAACAAATGTCATGCTTTTCCTCAATCACAAAATTGGGCATTCTATTCTTGGAAAAAACAAACTAGGGCTAGATGAAGTTCTCATTAATGAAGATAACATGTTCTTGTTCAAGTTTAACACTAAATCAAACATAATGAAGATGTTAGAATTAAACCTTTGGCATATAAATGGAAAGCCCATTTTCCTTGGAATTAAACCCTTGGCATATAAATGGAAAACCCATTTTCCTTTAAAAAAATTGGTGGCCTAATATGGATTTCTTAAACCTTAAACACAAACACATTCTAATATGGATCAATTTCTATAATATACCTCTTGAATATTAGACCACATTATGATTAAGCTACCTAGCTAGCTCACTTGGTAGGTTGATATGTCTTGGTTAATATATGAAAGGTATGAAGAGAATATAATATGCTCGTATTTGTATATAAGTTGAAGTGGGAAAAAAGCTCGTAAGGAGTTAAACCTGGTGAAATTAGAAAAAGATGGAAATATGATAGACGTTGAAATAAAATGAGTTATAAATGGAAGGCTATCACTCCCGCTAAAAAGAGAGAGTGGGAGTCTATAGGAAAGTGAGTTATAAATGTTTTTTATGCTGAGTTAACTCGGAAGAAGACATCAATATTGGATAAGAATATTTGATTAAAAAAATACCTCAAGCTCCATAAACAAAAAAAAGTTTTATTCCAGAGGCTCCAAACTTAACTATTAATGTGTCTAAAAAGGCCTATAGTCCAGATTTAATGTTGAATGTTCAACCACAACTAGGGATAGAAATGTGTCTAAAACTCTAATTTCTCCTAATGATCCAAAGATTACATAAATTTAGAACTAAGTTGAAGCAAGATCCAATTTTGATTATGTTGATCTTTCAACACTTCAAGAGAACAGTCCAACGTCTAGGCGAATAACTACCAATACTATAAAGAAGGCTAGGAGGAAGCCTAAGAAGAAAAACTAAGGCAACCCTTCCATTTCCAACTAATGTCCATCATATCCTGGAATTTAATGGGGTTGAATAAACCTAAAAGTAACAAGTTCTTCAAGATTATCTCATTTATAAGAAATCAATTTTTATTGTTTTTTCAAAGATTAAAATAAAAATGCAACTTTTAAGGAGGGTTTATAGTTCCTAAATAAGGTTTGCCCACTTATTAGCAACTATGAAGCTCACTTGAATAGAAGAATTGTTGCCTATTTATTTAATCCCAACAAGATTGTTCTTTACCAGACTTATTGCTTAGACAAATTCTTACATTGTCAAGTAACTTGTAACAACTAAATAGTAGACTCAATATTATTTGATGTATGCTACTAGCTTGGGTTTAATAAGGAAGAAGCTTTGGGAAGACCTCATTAACCTTAACATAAATCCTATAACCCCCTGACTTGTCTTAGGTGATTTCCATAGTACCTTTCTTAGTTAAAAATTTGAAGGAAAAATCTCTTAGATGATTATAGTGAGGATTCTTTAATTGCATCAATAAAATAGGCCTTGCTAATATTCGATTACCTAGTGCAATAGCTAATTGGTAGATGGATGCTGAGGAAGAACCTGGACAAATGTTTGGTTGATAGAAGTTGGCTATTTCACTCTTCTTTTATGCTCAAATCACTTAACTATTAAATTCAATATGATAATTAATTAGCTCAAAAGACGTGTCTCTTTTAGGTTCAACAACTATATGCTCGATTTGTAAGCCTTCAAGATGCAGTGAGAAGAAGAAGCAATGCTCCATGTAAGTGATACACATCCTTCAAATACATGAAAAATTAAAAGCTATAAGGGAAGAACTTAAGGTACTAAATAGAATACATGTGGGTAATATTAAAACCTCAACAGTGGAAGTTTATAACCTTTTATCATCTCTTTAGGAATAATTATATCATTTGGTTGATGATGATGAATTAATGAGGAAGGAGGAAGAAACTCTTTTTAACATACAATAATTCTTAGTATTCACCATTCTCTTATTAAACAAAAATCAAGTAATCATTGGATAAAGGAGGGATACAGAAGCTCCAAGTTCTTTTCAATTTAATGCTCGTAAGGAGGAACATTAATTGAATTATAACTCTCCAAAATCCTGAAGGGGAGATAACTTTAAAGCCTTATAAGTTAAAGGAGTTAGTCACGGGGTAGTTAAAAGATATCTTAGGCTCTCATAGCTAAATAGAAGCTCTCAACAATCCTTAGAGTCTTTTTTTTACTGAAGTGATTTTAAATAGTCAAATCTAGAAGCTCATTAAGCCGATTACCACATTGGAGATAAAAAAAACTAGTTTAAGCTTTAATCTAGATAAGGCAATTAGGCCTGATGTATTTAATAGCCTATTTTACTAAAAGAATTAGGGTATCACTTGGGGTTTTATAATAGTATTTGTGGGATTCTTCTAAAATAGAATAATGTAACAAGAAATGAACAAAACATATATTTGTTTGATTCCAAATACTCCATGCTTCTTTCTTGAATGGATATAGACCTATTTCATATTTTAATATAGCCTATAAGATTATCTTCAAGATAATTGTTACTAAACTGAAGCAAATCCTAAAAGATATCATTATTCTTAGCAATGGACATTCATCCCAGGTTAAAATATTAATGATAATATCTTTATAGCTTACGATCTTTTCAAATACTTACCATAAGAGGAGAGGGATAGGAAATTGTTCCTTGAAAATAGACATCTATAAGGTGTTTGATGCTACTAATTGGTCCTTCATACTCAACATTCTTGAAGCCTAGGACTTTTCTGGCAAGTCCATAAATTAGGTGAGTCAATTCATTTCAAACCCTATCTATAACATTCTCATTAATGAAAAGCCTACCAATCCTTTTTGAGACAAAAGGACCCTCTATCCCCTATCTTTTTAGTATTTATATTGAAGCCTTGACTAGGTTAATTGCCACAAACTTTGCCAAAACATATTAGTTTAGATATTATTGTAAGTTTGACAAGTTAAGAATCTCTTCTTCGTCATTTATAGATTATTTGCTGCTATTATCTGCCCCTACTCCATCCTCAATTAAGGTATTAATGGATTCTTTGACTGTCTTTAAGCATATGTTGGGGTCAAATGGCTCTTATGATTGATTTTAAGCAAAACCATCTTCTATTTAGGTATCTAGGTATCCCAGTTAATAATAAGAGATTTGGCTTTACTTATTACTAGCCATTCTTGGCCCTCATTTGCAAAATATTATCTGCTTTGTAAAAAGCTTATTCTATACAGGGGGAGTCCAACTCATTATTTCAATCCTCAATAACATGAACATTTATTGGTATACTCATCTATGCTTGCCAAGCAACATTGCCAAGAGCGTTGGGAGATTGATGAGAGACTATCTATAGAATGGAAAGTATTGGAATTGTTTTAAAACCAAACCGAAATGGGCTTATGTTTATATTCCTAAGTTAGAAAACAGTCTGGCATAAGATCTGTAGAGTTAAAATGGATTCTACTCATAACATCTATAAAAGTAGTCAATATAATTCATTTAGCAAATAAGTTATACAACTACTGGTTGATAAGGAGTCTCTTTGAGTAAAATGGGTCAATTCAACTTTCCTTAAAGGCTAATGCATATGTGAAATAAAAGAGAAAAAATCAATTTTTTAACATTAAAACAAAATCTAGATCTCATAGGTAAATTAAGGGACTACTTTAATTGAAAATGGGAAACTTTTTTTGCTTTGGTACGAACATTGGCATGATTTTGGCCATTTATGGTTGGTGGAAAATCTATATAGCTTGAGGAATATTATTCTTGATAACGCTAAAGTAAGTTTGATTATTAAAGAAAATACAATTGGTCCTGGATTATTGACATGCAAAAGGATTCTCAGTGATTCTTAATAGCTTGGCTTCTTATCAACCAAATCAAGAGGAAGAAGATTATTACTATGGGACAAGTAGAGTTGGCCAGGTTAGTCTGACCCGATCTGGACTCAATAGACATGACTCAAGTTGATTGGATGTTGGTCAGGTTATAGGCGTTTTTTCTTTAATTTTGAGCTTCGAGTGTGGTTCGAGCTTGGACAAACACGATCGAGCTTTGGGTTGGACCAAAGTCTAATCATAAAATCTTGAGTTAGGCTCCGACCTGTGTAGACCTGAACTTGGTTTGACTCATTGCCACCCCTATGGACAAGGCATTACTTTAAGAGACTTACTAACACCTTTTTATCTATAGATGTTTTTAACATCGTAGAGTCTTGTCCCACAAGGTTCTTTGGCATATAATTCCACTAATATTCTCAAAACCTCTTTTATAACATAAGCTACCAACAAGAAACTAAACATCAAAGATAGGCTAAGCAAAATAACTAGTCTATGTCCTACTTGTATGCTCTACCAAGAGGAAACTAAATCTATTATTAAATTTTCAATCGTTATTGCATCAGTATAATATGGAAATAAATGCTAGATACTCTTAATCTCCAATGCAACACTAATCAAAATAAAGCAATATTATGTTATGAATATGCAACATAAAAGGCCTTAATAAGCAGGAATTCTTAGCTATTTCAAGTATGTTCACTTACAATATGCAACATATAAGACCTTAATAATTAAGAATTCTTAGCTACTTCAACTATGTTTACTTACATTTTTTATTAAATCTAGAAAGAACGAAATCAAACAATATTTAAGGATAAGCTCCTAGCCTCTCATTTTATAAGCATGAACATAATCAATTGGATTAAAGTGAATTTACTCGCAAAGAATGTACTAGATGAGATCAATTGTAAAATTGTGAGGAGCCTAAATATGGTATAAATTTAGCACCTTTATTTCAATGGTTATAAGGAGTTTAGTAAAGGATTAATTTTTTTCTTAAATTCTTTTCATAGCTTATTGACAATTCTTAGGTATTGCAGAGTAAGTCACTGAAATAAATTCACTTTATTTTTTAAAAAGATTAAAAAGTTTGAACCACAACATCATTTTATGATATGAGTAATTGATGAATTGATTAAGATACTTTAACTTAGATTAAGTGTTAAAATTTGGCTGGAAATCTAAATTTTTTTTCTTAAAATTTGACCCAGAAAACAATTAATTTGGTGAACAAACCAAAATGACAAGCCTAAATAACATATAGACTACACAAAGTCAATAAATAAGAGAGAGAAAAAACATATATTAAGAAAAGTTAATCAAGTTTTGAATTGAGAAAAATACAATTTTAAGTTTTATTATTAATTAAGTATTTATACGGTATTGCTTGTCCACAAATTTATTTCAAAATTTTATATAATTTATGTTTTTAAATCACTATAAATTTTAACGAAATTCTTAATTTTCTAATATTTTAACCCAAGTCTTAATTTTCTATATTAAAATGATATTTTTATCTTTTATAATACGTCGGTATACCAAAAATAAGCACAAAACTGAAAATCAATCGATTAGTCAAATCTTGTGCCGACAAAAAGGACGCATCAGAACCGTAGGAGTTAAGAAAGGCATTGATAGACAAACAGATCACCTGTTACTGTTCTTGTTTTGTTACTTAAAAATCTATTCGTTCAATAAATAGGACTGAACGGTTGAGATCATTCGGGACAAAGGGGAATGAGATTGTGGGAACAGAAAATCTGTTCCCAAAAGAGGTCAGCACGTGCCGTGTATGACAGAATCTTAAAATAAATCCAAATGTGCGTGGGAACAACGCAACGCATAGATTTCAGGCCAGCTCATAATATACGGCAACTTATCTTCCACGTAATTTGATAAGGCACCATCTCGTTGACGTCAAACGCATCTTGACTGTCCATCATATTTTCACTGTTTTAATCTTGTCCGTCCATTTTTCAATATCCTCCTATATAATCATACTTCAGCTACGGTTTTTAATCGTATCATTGCATACGCTAGGGCATTCCTTCCTGCAGTCCGTTCTTTCCTCTTCAGATCTGTTCGTCATGGCAGTCGCCGGGGGCGCGTGGTTGTCTTATATTTGTAGATCGGTCTACGATCTATATTATAGGTGGTGTTTTTTCGGGCTTTCCGAATTCGTGTGAAATCTGCCGATGAATAAGATTTGATCAGAGGTTCGTTCGTGTCAAAATTTGTTATTTATCGTTTCTTGCTGATTTCGTTTTAAGTCCTTTGATGTAACCTCTTTGGTGTAGGAGTTGATTTCTTGGTATCTTTGTAGGTCTTGTAAAGCTCTTTATTGAAAGGTCTCTTGTAGATCTTCGTTGGGGATGGAAGTATTTGATTATCTACTTCTACAGCTTTTTGATGTGTAGAAGATAGATCTTGTCTACGATGGACGCTTGAGACGTAGATCCGACGACTTTGTATATGCTGTAAATCTGGGAGCTTGCGATTTGATCTTCATGTTAGTTAAAATGGATGTAAAAGATATGGTGGGAGGACAGAAGGCCTAAGTGGAAAAAGAGGCGGAGTCTTCTTGTAATATCTTTGTCATCCGACCTTTGCCATGACAGGTGCGCTTGCATGGCAGGTCACCCTGATTTTAATAAAAATTGATGATTTTTGTGTTCCGAGAGGAGATCGCACGGGGATTGCCCGGGTTCTCCTCTCCACTGTGTCTGTTCCTCCCCGCTTTATTATTACTTCGCTCAATCAAAAGTCCATTTCTACATGATCATTGCTCTGCTCAGAAGGGTTCCAGCGGAAAGCTACGCATCTTCTCTTGTCAAGCTTCGACACAAACTACGTGGTTTGAAAGGTATCCTTTCTGTTTTCAGTTAGATTTCCTCAGTTAACAAATTTTTGATTGCCCATATCATCTAACAATCAGCTTCGCAATTTTATGGTAACACAAAGAATATCAACGAGAATTGTCCAAGAAATTCAATTAAGTCACTTTATGTCTTTGAATTATGACAGTTAGAGGTATTCCATAAGAGGTGAAATTATCGATCACTCGTTTTATTGGTAAATTATTGCTTTTAAAATTTCCATTTTCTGCCAGTCAATACTTGTGCATATCAAAGACCACAGAAAATTCCTGTTTTTGAGCACCGGAACGTTTGCTAATATATTCTCAACAGACAAGACGCCAATTTTGTACTTTGACGATGGGTGTTACGTTAAAACTACGTCGATTGTTATATTATTGATGCTAAATTTCAAGTTTATGATTCTTGATGTGTTTCAAACATTTTTTCCGCTACCAATGCCTTGTGTGGAAGAATGTAAGACTCTCTGTTAATATGTTCAAGTTATTTGTACTGCTAGTTGATTTAGTCCACAAGAAGGTTACCTGGCTCGAGTACTACTCGAATGTATGGCTTTCAACTCTTTGCAATAAATGCGCTATCGATAATTGACGCAGCGCGGAGAGCATGGAAGTGTCTTGATCAGCAGCCCATATCTATGTTCTTCTTGAGGTGAAACATTATGATGTGATTTTGACATTCATTTTAAGTTTCAACAAGTTGTTTTCATACCCCAGTAGCTTAGCTGTACTATTACCTGGAAACTAATTTGTACAACCAGATCTTGTTGGTATCCGACGTTCGCGAAGATGCATCTACCTGTATACCGCAGCTAATACAATATTTATACTGAATATATGTTAGTTGAGCTGCCGTTTATCGTTCTTGCATGCATGTAATGTTTTAGTACTATTAGTTCATGTGTTTCCTTTTTATGTACATATGTTATAAAAGCATTATGTTTACATCGATAGCTTACTTATTGCGTAATGTAAAGCACAGAAGCGTTTTAGAATGCTAGTAACTATCAAGTGCAAATTCGTTGTTTTCATGTTGCCATTAGAAATTTCATTCATTATCAATTAGGTTAGCAGGTGTAATTTTCGTCTTTTGCTGTTGTGTGCTTTTGAAACTTGAAGACTGCAAGTATGTTTCTTTAACGCATCATGTTTAAAGTTTTAAAATTGGCTTTTCTTTCATCTCATAAATTTCATGAAAGGTTAAAGGGAAAATCTTTAGGAAAATATTGAAGTTTATTGTGCTAGATTGTTTGCTCTGTATGGAATAGTTACAAACGATAATTTTTATATTATAAAGCCATTCTTACGGATGATACGATGAGAAGATTTTTTTAATTTTTATCAAATGTTTATTTGTTTTAGCAGCGTGGAATTTGATGTTATTTAATTTTACTATTTTGTTTTTCATGTTTTGGCTTTTTCGGTACTGTAAAAGTAGGTAAATAATAGAATTAATGTGGATAACAAACCCTTTTGGTATTTATTGGGTATGCGACTTTTCGATTTTCTTTTCTGATACGAAGAAAAGCTTCTTTAATGTCCAATAACTCGTTGGCCGTGAGATTTTTGTTGGCGATTTATTGTGCGCGCTTTTTTCAAACTATTGTAGTTATATTCTATCTATGTAAGACGGAAAGATTCTAAAATTTGAGTGGCGTGCTTAAATTTACTTGAATGTTGAAATCTCGGTTAATGAAAGATTGGAGCCTCACATGATCAAATGTTGGAATGTGACATGACTTTCGATTAGTGTCGTTCTACTTTTAGTTTTTTAGCTATGCAAATTGTATGTGCATCACGAGTAGTGTCCTTGGTTCTTTTGAAGGTCTGTAAGCTCAAAACGGTTGAGCGCCCAGTTGACCGATGGGATATTGGGAAGTTGGTGGTTCGAATCCACTCAGATCTTACGTTTTGTTTTGTTTGTTTGTTTGTTTTTATATTCTTGTTCGTATAAGATGAAAATCACGAGGAGGCAGTCTCAAAGTTGAAAGTAATTGTGTGGTGGTGTAGTATATGTCTATCGAATTTTTCCACCTGTAGTTATCTCTTTTCCATAATTTGTATGATTGTAGATGACTGATCCCTTTAGTGATGACTCCACTCTTTTGGTAACCCATTCTTTTCCTGGCATAATTTGTATGTTATTAATGACGTCCAAATTTTAGAGTTACTAATTTGTCCTGTCGTCATCCGCATTGTTATAATAGGCAACGGCTGACGACTAAAGGCACCTGCGTTTTAGGTGTGCGATATTTGGGTCCATAAGGCGTGGATCACGTCTTCCACCCATCAGTGGGCACCTAATTATCGGGAGTCTTTGAAGGAAGCTGAAATTCTCTTTTCAACTGAAAAATGACCACTATTTTGTAATAAATGAAACATCCTATTTTCTATTTATCTTATAAAAACTTATTCAATTTTCCGATACCCTTTCTTTTCTTCTCTCTTCTCTTTGGAAATTAAGAATAACGTTTGTTATGAAGTCTAGTGGCAAAATTTCAACGCGTAACTACAGAAATCGTTCGAGCTCTTAACATTGTTGCTAGAAATTGTAAATATATTATGGCTGCTATGTGTGCTAAAGTAGCAGTACTAAGTTGGATATTTTGTTCATGAAAATAATTCAGCTACAGTATAAAATAATTTCAACTTCGAACAAAATCCTCTAGCCAATTTTCATTGGTCTTCTATAGGCATACATGTACTAATAATCTCATTGACTTAGTTTAGGGAACACATCAATATATTGGATTGCTGACCCTAAGATCTTGAAGGTTGAGTTCCATTTGGTTGGACAATCCAAAATTAACTTCTTCGTACTCAGAATGCATAATTATCGTGCAGTTTTATCAAATTTTTTACATGTTTCACTCCAATATGTTACATTATTTTGAATCAAATCTATTGCTTCTTTATCATATCCAATCCATACTTCACAATCAAATTCAAAATATGTGTAAAACAATGCGTATGAAATAACCTTCCACTAACCAACAAGCTCCTAACCATATCTTATTCTTCAACCTTTCAATCATCGTATCGTTTATGCTACAATTGGCTACTATTATAGTGGATTTGGAGTCGATATTACAATCTATCAAACAATCTCGCAATACAGTTGTTAACCTTTTGTTTTTATGTGGTGACGATGTATAAATAAACCTATTATGTATAAATATTACTAACAACAATCACAACATAATGAAACATAAGGCGTAGCTACAAAAATTATTCGAGCTCTTAACATTGTTGCTAGAAATTTTAAATATCTTACGGCTGCTATGTGTGCTAAAGTAACATTGTTAAGTTGGATATTTTGTTAATGAGAATAATTCAGTTGCAGTATAAATAATTTCAACTTCGAGTAAAGTTCTCTAGCCAATTCCCATTTGTTTTCTACAGGCACACATGTACTAAGAATCTCTTTGTCTCAGTTTAGTGAACACATCAATATATTGGATTGCTGGCTCTAAGATCTTGAAGAGTGAGTTTCATTTGGTTGGACAATCCAAAACTAACTTCTTCGTACTTAGAATGCATAGTTATCATGCAGTTTCTTCAAAATTTTCAACTTTTTACGTTTCACTCCAATATACTACATTATTTTGAATCAAATATATTGCTTCCTTATCATATCATGTAGCGTCTCTTTACCGTAGGGTATACACCGGGACGCCCATAGATCATTCTGATACATATTCTACGATAAAGGTGAGCTACGAACAATCAAAATTGTACTTCACATTGCATCATAATAATAAAACATCAATATAAAATCACGAACTTTTTGAAACCAAAATTTTCCTCATTTCATTTCATCAAAACCAGAAGTTTACAT
>JANVCL010000212.1:22705326-22735311 GCA_026546855.1 Erythroxylum incrassatum | reverse complement strand
TATTTAATTTTAGCTATAATGATAATTAATTAATTTAAAAATATAATTTATTATATTATAATTATTACACATAATAGCATAATTACAAAAAATAGAAACATGATAATAAAATCAAGCATGCCTTTGTTTTCAGTTTTTTTATTAGAAATCTCAACCAAACAGATTTTTATTTTCACTTTTTTATTACAAATCTCAACTAAACAAGTTTTCGTTTTTTAGGAAAAAACAGAAATCAAAAACAAGAAAGAGAAATATAAAACAACAACCAAAAAACAGAAATGAAATCAAACGATCCTATATTTTTAATCTTTTAAATTGTACAATTTAGCTTGAATTATTTTCGGGCCCTCAACAGGAAAAGTTAGGCCCATTTTTACTATCTAGGCTCATTCGATAATCACATATCTTACATTTGAACCAAGAATATGGCTCTTCGGTACAGTAAGAAAAGGAGTACAGAAGATTACCAATTCAAGAAGACAGGTGCATAAAGATTTCATTTAAAACCCTATTTTATATGAATAAATTATAATTTTTTCTTATCTAATTTTGTTTTTAGAAATCACATGAAATATTACTAAAAAAGCCATTTTAACTTTCCATACTTTAATTTTAAATTTTTATAAAATACTTAATTATTAGATAAATATTTACAAAATTCAAAAATTTAGTTCTAGATATTTACATTGATTATAAAATTTAAAATATATTTTAATTAATAAAATTAGTTTACAAATACTTATCTTATATAATTAATAATAAAATGTATATATGTATAATTTTGTTAATACTTTATTATTATTATTATTACTACCACCACTGTATTCATATTAGAAATTAAATATGTTTTATTTTTATTTAAACAAAAATTAAAAACGGAAATTAAAACTATAATAAAAGATGCAAGTTGTGAAAGAAAGGTCCAAAGGCTTCTATGTTAAAAGATATTTCTTTTACTGATTACTGTTAAAAAGGTCTCTGAAACGGTTGCCTAAATGGGGTTCGGGTCCTTTCAAATATTGACAAGAGGGGGGTGAACGGGCGAGAGCGAGAAGAGAGAGAGAAAATATGATAAAAGCGGTTATGATTATAAACACACAAGGCAAGCATCGGCTCGCCAAATTCTACGATTTTCTGGTAAATCATGTCTCTGCAACGAATCATGCCCTCCTGATTCGAGCTTCGTTTCCCGTTTGATCCTAACAGTCTTGTTTAAACTTTTGAATTCAGACAGCGGAGAAACAGCAGGAGCTCATATCCAGCGTTTATAGAGGTAAACTCACTCACTACCCATGTTTTTGCATGACTTACCTCGGTTCTTGTTAGTAGGCCATTTTCGATTCTGATTTTTAAGTTTCTGTAAAGCGCTGTGTAGTAGAGTGGAGAATGTAAGCAATTTCATGGATGCGGATCCAATCTTTGGTCCGGTTTGTACTCGACACAGTCTTTCACCTAATTCTCTGGTTTTTCTTTTGTAGAGTTAAAGAGTGAAGAGAACATCGTGAGTTTTCTGAGATCTGTTTTTTTGTTTGTTTGTTATTGTTTCTTTCTTGTTTGGCAGGATAGTCGTCTCGCCTATAAACACTACGCCACTCTGTATTTCGTGTTTGTGTTTGACAGTTCTGAAAATGAGCTCGCAATGCTTGATCTCATACAAGGTTAGTTACTCAGCATGGAATCTTAGAACTATATCAGTGACATTTTTGGGACTTAGTTATGTTGGTTCAGTACCGTTCATAATCAAAATGGCTTCTGATTTCCAAGATTATGTGTTGTCTTTGTTAACTGAATAATTTTGGACTGCTAATTTGGCTGCACTTTTGTTCAGTAGCAGAAATCAAAATATGCAGACTCATACTTGCTGATAAGCTCATAAATCGAAACAAATGCAAATCCGACAACTATATGGGGTTACCTAGTTAGTGAAGTCTTTAATCAGCTCTTAAGTTAAGACTCTTATGATGGTGGTACCAATGATACTTTGTTATTAAGTACTATGTTAATCCTTAATGAATAGTTGAAGTGTCTGGCAATCTTCCATACTTGGAAGTCTAGGAATTATTATTCTGAGTTACAATTTTAGGCATTTCTCTTGACCTCATTTGGTGTTTCGATCAAGCACAGGAAACTATGTTGAGTTGCTGAAAAGCTTAACGATACATCTGGAAGCACAAAAATACTTAAAAGATTAACTGAATAAATATTATTGTTGACTGTCTGATAGTTTCTGTGCACTAAGATTTTTTTTTTTACCAGTTCACTATTTTTAAGTGGGTCATCGATGAACAAGGAAAGCAGTTAAAATATTGAAGTTATATGCTACAATATGGGAATGGAATTATGCTCAAGTCATTTAATCCTGTTCAAACTACATATAGCTACAAATTTTGATTTATTGCCCCAGCTTGTAATGTTTATAGCTCTTTGAAGCTTGGATTAATATGGAATTTTTCTGTTCTGCTTTCTTTTGGCATCAGTCTTTGTGGAAACGCTGGACAAGTGCTTCAGAAACGTCTGTGAGCTTGACATTGTGTTCAATCATAATAAGGTTTATATCTCTATCAATGTGCATGAGAATGTAGATATTCATAATCTAGATGAGATCATGCTGACTAAGCCAACCATGACTTGTACTCTTTTTTTAGTTGGCTCTACATCATATCAGACTGATGACTAGTTTTTACATTTATTGATTTCCAATAAATAACACGATTATAATGAATGATAGACAATGCAATTACTCAAGTCAAGTAAACTTTATTTACTTCGTTTGCAGCTACATACTATTCTAGATGATATAATTTTTGGAGGTCAAGTGTTGGAAACAAGTTCTGCGGAAGTCATGAGGGCCGTAGAAGAAATATCCAAGTGTTTATTCCCACTCGCCTTTGACGCTTTATGTGATTTTTGTTTTTCTGTCTGTTGCTCTATGATGAACTACTAACGAGCAACTTATGCGTGTAATTCAGGTTAGAAGCTGGCGCAAATTCTATGAAATTGGTGTCTAAAACTGTTTCTGGTTGGCGAGGTCGATAGCAAGTGAAAACAGAAAATTGTTAAAATGATCATCTACGGCACTCCAATTGTTAAGTTCGTCAGATAAGTAGAGTTTATAATTATCTGATCAATCAATACTTTGCCTGAGGTTCCTTTTAATTAGAAAAATCTAAATTTTCTGATCCTCGAGTAACATATAAAAGTTGCGGGAATGGTAGTTATTGTCATTTTTTAGATGGACAGTTGATTATATTGTTAACTGCCTTTGGACCTAACTGTTCTAGGTTGGTTGGAAGTATTCTGAAAAGTGCATTGGTTTATGTCATTTGGGTTGTATTCCTTTCGTTTGCAATGCGTCACTGTAAGTGCTACTGTACACGGAAAGACACTTAGCTAGCCGAGGGTTTTCACAGTCGATTTTTGTAGCAATTTCAGTCATATTTCTGTATCATAGTGATTATTCTGATCAAACTTTAACGTTAAGGTAATAGTTATTCTGTATCAAATGGGGGCAATAGTTAGGGGTGAGCATTCGGGTAATTCGGGTCGGATTTTCACTGTTTGGGCCTAGCCCGAATTACCCGAATTTTTTGCCTTACCCGGCCCGAACCCGAACTTTCAATTACCTGAATTTACCTGGCTCGATTTACCCGAATTACCTATTTATCCGGTCTAATTTATCCGAATTACCCTAATTACCCTATTTCATAATTCTTTTAAACCTAATTCGGGTAATCGGGCCGGCTTGAATAATTCTCACCTTTAGCAATAGTTATAACTTTAGGGAAAGTTTGGTATAACATTTTCTTTTCATTTTGGTTCTAATTTCTTGCTTTTAGTTTTCCATGTTAATTTTTATAAAACAAGCTTTCTACTACTTAAACAGCACGACGTACTAAACTTTTATTAATAATATTAATAATTATATTACTTAGGGATTTCATTCACATTATTTCGCTGATGATACGGTTATTTGATAGTGTTATTTAGATTTGCAATGATGAAGCTCATTTAGATTTTTGCAAATTTGAATTGTTGTAACTTTTGTATAGGTTGGTTTAATATTGAAGTTGGTATTTTATAGCTATATGTATTAATGATTTGTGTAACGGAAAGGTTTTCAAAATTTATAAAAACTGATGTAAACGGCAAATGGAATTAAAATGTAACCAAAATGGTTATTTGATTTAGTGCTTGTTTGATTAAACTTTTAGAAACTTCAAAAGTACTTTTTTTCACCGTAAAAGTTATTTTTAGGAAAAAAAATATGTATTTAACTGCAAACTTCAAAAGCACTTTTAAAGTAGAAATAATTTTTGAAAAAGCTAAAATATAGCTTTTTTGGGTAGGTCATTCTCGTCACTTCTGTAAATAATAATTTGACAACATCTCTTTCTTTTCTTTCTCTTTCTTCTGTTACTCAAGACACTTACGATTCATCTTCTCATCACTCGCAACTGAAAACCTGGATTTGCGTATATGCAAACGTCGACGTTTGCGTCAACAATGCAGACAACATCTACATTGTTAAGGCAGATGTCAACTCAGACGTCATCTGCTTTTTTGACACAAACGTTCGTCTACATCAATGCAAAGACGTCTGCATTGCAGAGTTGAGTTCTGCGTTGTTAACAACGCAGACTAGACGCCTCTGCGTTCAAATTTAATATAATATTGATCTGCAGCAATAGCTTGAGTGAATTACCACTTACAAATTCTGTTACAAATCTGAACATAACTTTTTATCTTATAACTTTCTATCTTCCTGTTCCTTGCGTGTTTGAAAGATGGGTTGATGATGAAAAAAGCTTTTGTTCACCTGGACACTTTAGAGCTGAATTAGTGTAAAAGCTTTCATCTTTACAATTTACGACCATATTCATGCCTATAGAACTGGGGATGAGGAAATTAAGAATTTTTATGGGGGGAGTTTTCAGAAACTGGTAATGGGTTCCTTAATACAAAGCCTTATAAGTATTTTTATTATAAAATAAAATATAGTTAAAATTAATAAAAATATTTTTTATTTTTATGTTACCAAACAGTCAATTGTATGAAGCTCTTTAAAAAAAGTTATTTTTTTAATTAACAACTAAAATCAACTGACTTTTAAAAAAGTTTTCAGAAAAATTTTACTGATAAAAGCTCAACCAAACGAGCCCTTATAACCAAAAAGGACAGAATCATAAATGATAGCCTTATTATGGGCTGGGCTTTGGACGATGTTGGGCATGATCACGCCTGAAGTTGCATACTAAATGCCAACTCTTTAAGCTGTTATGAGTTCGAGCTGGTGTAGGCCAGACGGTAGACGTAAGATGTGAAGATTGCCCGAACCGATGATCAGGTGTAGTGCTAACAAAGAGGACGCACGTGAGCTAAGAATTGCATGTTTAAAACATAATCCAAGAGCAATGCACAACCGAGCCAAGATGTAGGCGGGGAACAAGCGGAGAATGTTTGGGGGCTGATTAAGTTAATGGTTTCCTAACATCTTGAAGAACTACACGTGCAGCGTTGCGTCCAGGTGCGCCCATCACTGCACCTCCTGGATGGGTTCCACTTCCGCACAGGTACAATCCTGGGACAGGAGTCCTATAACTTGACCTGTGTTCACAAAAGCCGAAAAGGAAAAAGAAAAAAAAGACTTGAAAGATTTATTAGGGAAGTTAGTCGCCACTAATAGAACATTGTTGTTAAAGTTTACCATCCTTTCAAAGGTCGCATTAGGAAAAGAGAATCTAAACCCATGGCACCGTGAAATATGTTCCCTCCTGCGTAATCATTCAAATAACCATAGCTCAACAATTTATTAACGGAACAAATTCAAATTTAAAATCACCCACAGACCTTTTAAATTAAAGTGTGCAGTAATTGTCTATTGGAAAAATACTTGACAGGACATTCTTTTAAATTATAATTTTAGTTATAATAGAAACCCTTCACATAAAAGGCAGGCTTAAGAGTTTAAAATGATATATCCTAAATTATAAACTTTTACAAATATTAACTATATTTCCAGCTTTCATTTTACCAAATGTATGCTTATGTATTCTAATTAGTAATATTACTCAACACAACAAATTCAATAATTGAAAATTTAACATGAAAATTTGTAAAAGTATGCATAATGATCTAATGCATCATGATGAAAATTTTTAGAAAATATCTGACAAAAAATTATCTTCTATAATTTTGTAAAGACTTATGTTCTGAAAAATTATAAAAATTAAAAAGCAAGTCTAAATATTGCTAAATATTGTAAGGCCCCTTTATATATATATATATATTTTTTGTGGGGATGATTTTGAGCACTTAATAGAGTGAGAGCCAACCATATATCCTCTCTGCAAGTTTTGTAGTCTTGTAACTTATTCACAAACTCTCTGTTGAAGCAGCTAAATTGAGTCATTTTAATGTTGTTTATGCTGTATAAGCTTAGCTTGAGTAAATAAAATTCCCCTTATTTTCCCAAAAAAAAAGAGTCAGCTTTGAAACTGAGGTTAGCAGCTTAGGTGACGAGGTATAGGCCTGTTTAACCTGATTCCAAATGCAGCAGAGCAAATGCATATTTGGCGGGTTAAATTCTGAGGCAATCATTTTCCAGCCAGTTGGAAATTTTGTAGATATATCCCTAAATTCCGAAAGTACCTGTTAGGCCAATTTCCCTTTCAAGATCAGGTGGAGTCAACATGTCGTAACCAATGACCGTTGAGCTGAAGCCACGAGCGTATTCATCAATCAGGGAGAAGCATCTTTGTGCAAACGAATCCTAAGTAACATTGGATTTAAAGAAGTTCAAAAGATGTGGCAAAATTACAAAGACTCGATGCCTGTCTAGTTCCGACAGACATATGGAATGGCAACGGCTCGTATTCTTGACAACTAAAAGCCTGGCAGCATTGCCATATGCGCAAGATAATAAGATAAAGAGTTGGAAAGTGCCGGGAAAAGAATTTCCCTGAGTAATTAAAAGGCGAGCAGAAATAAAAAGTTCTTCGGTTCAACTTACCCTGTAAACAGGATCATCCCAGCTTCCATCCGATGGCTTGTATGGTGTGTATTGAACGAATAAATTGATGACATGCTTACCTACCAACACAGATTGAGTAATGTAAATAAGGAAACAACAATAGATTTTAGAATCGTTTTTGGTTGGGAATATTGGAAGATAATTCCAGAGGCAAGTCTCAGAACCCGTATAATGGTTCAGTTTTTATTCAGCCGAAGGAGGAAGTACAATGCAATAAACTGAAGATATAAAATATAGAATATCGTAAAGAAAAAACTCGAAACGTACCATTTGGAGAAATAGTCTTGTCCAGTACAGAAGGAATTGTCATTTCAATAATTGGTCTTCTTGATGACCACCCGTTTACTGCATCTTGACAGGCCAAGTCAATCTCCTCCATACTTCAAAAGAGAGATAGGGAATATTTTAGGCCCTACAGAATAACTGTTAATTGAGGAGTTGTAAACAATCCATAGCCACAAGCATCCACAACTAGAACTATAGTAAACTTGGAAATGCTACCGTCCACCTGTAGCAGCCAGCAGTTGTATGGCACAACCTAATTCTTATTCTAATTCCAAAGTTATCTTTGCTTAACTTCTATTACATAAACAACTTAAAGCATAGTAGACTAAAGAATTAGTAAAGCAGGCTAAGCTTTACTTACAGTACGTTTTTAAGCCGTACAAGTTTTTTATACTCCCAAATGAAAGATTACGTAAGAGCTTTTAGGCCACAGAAGTGCTGAGTTTGTGCATGCATCAGAAAAGTCCATATATAAATAAAAAACATACCTCTCGGACCCAATGTGAATGGTACCCATATGCTGAGGACCTGCATCAGGATAATTCAACTTGCAGCATTGAAATTGAGGCAATTTATCAACAGCTAGGTTTATCTTTGTGGTTGCCTGTATCAGCGATCGAATTTCTAAGCTCTTCGTTGAGAAAGAAACTATAATAAGTAATAGCATCAAACTATTTTAGAGTAAAAGCAATGGATCTTACAGAGCTATAGTCACTCTGTTTCAACGCACGAACAAAATCATCAGGAAGAACATCAGTTGGCACTAAGTCCTGTCGTAGTTAAAGTACAAGTACAAGCTAACTGCCTCAATATAGGTTCTGCTTTGCTTTTTTTTTTACCTCTCTCTGGAAAGCAATTTTTTTGTGCTTCGCCAAACGGAAAAATTACAAACAAACCAAATTAACATTTTACCATGAAAGTTTTATAAGGAGTGGCATTTGACAGAACAACTGAAGAGAGTACTCGTGTACCATCAGCCAATAATACCTACAGAATATTGACCATGCTCATCAAATCTAACTAGTTTTATAAACCCTGTTCATTGAGACAAACACAGAGAAAACCAACCCCATTCACTTTGCCAGAGTCATTGATCGTCACATGTGAAACCTAATTAAAGAAAATGAAAATAGAAAAGTAAGTGCTAGATAAGTCATCCAGTTACAAATTCAAAGACCAAAAATTGAATAACAGAAAATTTTAAGACTGAAGCTATATATAGCACTGCCCACAAATCAAAGACAACTTAGACCATAGTATCTTTTTGTAACCTTTCAGTCCTTGATTGGCAAAGAACAAAATGTCAAAAGCACTAATGAGGCATGGAAAAACATATTGTGCGTTTCAGCATATAGTGTGCTAGCTATTCAACTGGTCTACCTCTGCATTTGTGAAAATTTGTGCTCCAGCTTCCCTAGCAGCATTACCAATAGCCAAAGATACTGAACCCATTCCACCCTCAACATACCTGCAGATAACATAAATCTCATATGTCCAGTATACTTGAGAGAGAGCTCATATACATCCAACCATATCTGAGATGATTATTTTGAAGAGGAGAATTTGGAGGTTGGTAAGAAACAATGACCAAATAATAGCATTAATTCGGAAATTAGTTGAAGATAAATGTGTTTGTTAGTTCAAAACAAGAAATTTTCATGTATGAGCACTAGCTTGAAATCTATTAAATTTCACGAGGAAACAGAAGTACAGAAGTAAACAGACATCCTCAACCGTGTCATGGATCTTGTTTAAAACTAACATCTTATTGACTTGATACTACTTAACACTTCATTCTGAAGTTGATTTTTAGCAAAATTACATAGCATCATTTAGTTAGATTTTCATTCCCGGATATTTCATCAACTTCCGGGAAGTCCCAGAAAAGAAAAACATTGCATGGCTATTTACAGATCAGGAATGGGAAGAGAAGGATTATAGGCAATTTACAGATGCTGTAACTTTGATGCACAATTTATATACATCATGCCAGAGTGCAGATACGTACGACCAAATTCCACGATCCCCATCAGTTTCTCCCATCACATGATGGAGCAGAACATATCCACTTCCTGGCATATGCACGCTACCCTGCAAAATAGTGTTGAAAGCAAATGATCAGTAACTGCTTCTGAATGTTTCAAAATGTAGAGTCCATTTATTGGAACAAACAAAGGACAGATCATTTCTTCACCTCGTAAAAATAGGAAACAACATATGAATAACTTGTAGTACGTGTTTGCTTTACATATTAAAAGGAGATACATGTACAACTAACAATCTCCTATATTAGCTATAGAATCTTACCGTAGTACCTATTACAGCATCCGTTCCAAGTGTCGCCTTTAGAACATCACTCTGTGCATTCAGGCGTAGAAAAACAATAAGCTAATAAGCACAATATAATGGAATTTAATTGAAGTATTCAAACACTAGCATAGCAAAGAGGCATAAGTATAAGCAACAAGTTCAATTAAGCACCTCTTCTCAACTTCTTGAACTGTCAGATTTGTGGATTAATCATGGACTGGGAAGTACAAGATTATAATGTCACCAAAAGTTACAAGTAATCAAGACAATCAGGATAAGAACCCGCTGATCTCACCTAAAGGTATAATAGCCACTAAGAAAATACAAAAAGAAGTGAACAGATGGTCTTTATACAGAAACATTGAACAAAAACAAGATTTGAAGTTATTGGTTCATAATGTCCTGATGATCCGTGTTTCCTCCAGCAATTGGCAAATTAAGTAGATGAACAAGAAGAAATTCCCTTAACAACAATATCAAGGAAATATAGAGAGTTAAAAAACAACCTCAAACCAGCTATTTAGGACCTTTGAAGCTGGTGAAAGTAACAGGTCCAAAAAGTCCCTGAAACTCGAATGAAAAGTCTCAATGATAAGTCTGACTGAAAAACTGAAATTTCTTAAAGCTAAGAAATCTACAAAGGCACTTGTATGTTACACTCAGGTAAGTTAAAAAAATGCTCTTACACAATATCTCTCTGACCTAAGGACACAGCTCGCTGCAAAAAACTTGTCCAGAAAACTGACTTCTGTATTTTGTCCTTGAATTGAGCATGAAATGATGAGACACCTGGCAGAGATTCCGGTGGAGGTGAATCCAAAAGCGGTTCCATGAATTCACAGAACTTTTCAAGCTGTTTCTCATATCTGCAAATGCGATTTAAACATAAATTGTTCATAGCTACTTATACTACCACTAGAATCACAAGGAAATATCAAAACCATCAAATTATCTGGATACCAAAAATAGATTAACTCTACCAATGAAGCTATAACAATTGCAGAGAATGATAAATCAAGGAATATTCACTAGATTATCGTCCACAATTTCAACGATAATATCACAAATTTTAGCAATTTCTCACCATATTTTCAGCATATATACTCTGCCTAAAATATTTACTTTCCTTTCTTAAACCTTAGCTCATTGTATAAATAGCAATGTATTACTCTACTGTAAAACACCACAGAAATATATCGATACAAATTTATTATCCACTGTTCTCTTGCTAGTTTCTTGATGATATCCAAAGTTTACTTATTCGAAAGCAGTCTCTCTACTAATTAAAGGTAAGGTTATGTACTACTGTACCTTTCTAGACCCCATGTATCAGTAAGATTTTTACTAGATTATCGTTGTTGTAGAGTTTACTTATAATTCTTTTTCCCACCTTGACACATATTCACAACACCAACAACCACTATCTACCATCGCCTTACCATTATTCCACACAGCATATAACCATGGCCACGAATCAAACACCAACAGCGACAAATCAAATGCTAGCAACCTCCACACTACCACTAAATAATATTAACAACTTCATAAGTACCACTCTAAATGCAACAAATTATTTGATTTGGAGAAATCAATTGCAATCTATTTTTTTTACATGCGACTTGATGGTACCATTCCACCACAACATAACCCGAGCACTTTTACCATTGCTAAGCCTATACCCGAATATTTGCATTGGCAAAAAACTGATCGCTTAGTCTACTATTGTTTAACTAGCACACTCTCTCCTGCAGTTGCCTCCCTTACCCTCAACTGCACCACATCATGGGCTCTTTGGACCACAATTGAATAACACTTTCTCCAACAGACCACAGCCTGTTGCTCACTCCTACGTTGTCATCTCCACATCACTAAGAATGGCGGCTCCTCCATTGTTGAATACAATGACATGTCTCTTCCATAGCTAAAGAACTTGTGGCATTTGGAGATTTGATTTCCAATGAAGTGGTTTTATGCCCTTTAAATGGTCTTCCAGCAGACTATGAGGCATTTGTCACAACTATTGAAAACTACGAGACACCACCCTCATTTTTAGAGTTGGGAGCAAAATTACTTCTTCATGAGTAGCATCTAACCTTCTACCATCCCGCTGACACCACTACTCCTTATGTCAGCTTCGTTGCTACTCAATGTTAATTTAGGTAGTCAACTCTCGAAATGCTCACCCTTGCACTGACAATACAAATATTCATACAACTTTTTTTCCTTCAAGTCTCCATATTGACCCCGTCACCTCCTAATTCTCTATAAATGACACAATTAAATGACTTCAAGACACAGGGTCCGCTGCACACATGATTCCTGATTTGCGAATCTTGAAAAATGTGGAACCATATGATGGACTAAATCAAGTGCTCATTAGTAATGGTAATGCTCTCCCCATACCCTCTACTGGCACATTAACACCCACTAAACATCTTAAACCCCTTTATCTTTATGGCATTTTAATTGTCCCACAATTCACCACAAATCTTTTTACCTATTGCAAAATTTGTCACTAATAACTCATACTTAATTGAATTTAACCCTTTTAATTACATTGTGAAAGACCTCGAAACCAAGATACCGCTTCTCACGGGTAAAATTCACGATAAATTGTACCTAATGCTCATTCCTCAAAACTTTTCACAATCCAATTGCCTTGACTGCTCGTCAAGCCTCTATCGATATTTGGCATCAACAATTAGGCCATCCATGTAATAAAACTTTATCTCGTACTTTGTCTCTTAATTCTAACGTAATAAAACCTAGTACTTCATGTCTTCAAAGTAAAAGCACTAGACTTCCTTTTCCCTCATCGTCATGTGTTTCCAAAGTGCCTTTGCAACTTATTCACTATGATGCTTGGGGCCCATCCCCAACTCTTTCTACCTTTGGTTATCAATACTTCATAATGTTTATTGATGACTTTAGTCGTTTCACTTGGATCTACTTCTTCACTCATAAGTCTCAAGCTCTTAATCAATTTCAACACTTCAAAACATCCACTGAAAACTTATTTCCACCACAATCAAAGTGTTTCACTGTGATGGAGCCAATGAACTCATCCAAGGATCCTTTGCCGAATTCCTTAACGACCATGGGATATCTTATCGCATCTCTTGTCCCCAGACCCTTAAACAAAATAGCCTTGCTGAGCGAAAAATTTGTCATCTCACCAAAATTGGTCTTACTCTTCTTGTCCATGCGTCTCTTCCAAAATCCTTCTAGTTTTATGCCTTCTCCACATCAGTTTACCTTATGAAACACTATATCTCACGAAACAAAACCTCGCTCATCTTCGAATCTTTGGCAGTTCTTGTTTCCTATTTCTTGGCTCAACATGATCTAACAAATTCACATCTAAATCCAATCTGTGTGTTTTTATTGGCTATTCACCACACTTTAAATGATATATGTGTCTCAACCCTCAAACAAACAAAATTTACATCTCCTGTCATGTTCAATTCATTGAAACACTTTTTTCTTACTCTCAGCTCATCACTCCAAAAATCTCCCATTCTCCACCCTCTCAAGTACAACTGCTTTTGCCTATTAACCCACCAAATCCTATTCCACAAAATATTCCACCCACATCTGCAACGTCTTCTCCATACAATACTCCTTCTCGACCCCACATCAATTTTCACCTCCGCCACCTCAACCACCCATGTCACCCTCATCTCAACCGCACTATATAGTAACTCGAACACGAGAAACCACCCGTATTCCGTGAATTCTACCTCACTTTGTCACATCCCCACCTCAACTTCTTCTTCAAATGATCCTAATCCGACATCTAATACGCAAGCAAAGAAGTTTTGTTATTGGCATTAAGTGATACCTTATGAGTTTAAAACTCTCTATCATAACAACAACTGGACCCTTGTTATACCTCCAACTAATGTTAACATTTTCGGTTGCGATGGGTTTTTCAAACCAACCGTAAACTTGATGGCTCTCTAGACTCCTATAAAGCACGCTAGTTTCCAAAGGCTATCATCAATCACCTGGTATTGACTATACCAACACTTGTAGCCTTGTTGTCAAACCTACAACCATTAGTATTATTCTAACCATTGCCCCCACCAAAACTTGGCCCATTTGTCAACTTGATGTCAACAATGCCTTTCTACATGGTAATCTTCAAAAACTTGTTTATATGATTCAACCCCCTGGTTTTGTAGATCCTTATCATTCTCATTATGTTTTTTTGTCTTCAAAAAGCTCTTTACGATCTCAAACAAGCTCCACATTTCACCCCTTTGAGATCTGACACCTCTCTTTGTCCATCAAACCCCACTGATATCACATATCTTTTAGTTTACGTAGATGACATCTTAGTCACAAGTTCTTCACAACCATTTATCTCATCTATTATTACTGATCTCAATAACGCTTTCTCTATTAAAGACCTTGGCCCTCTTCATCACTTCCTTGGAATTGAAGCCACAATAACACATGACAACCTCTTACTCACCCAAACTAAATATTCCTAAGTGCTTCTCACGTGTACCCACCTAGACGATTCCAAACATGTCCTTGCACCCATGACACCTACCCTACCTCTATCTAAAAACCACCAACTTCTTTTTTTGACCCAACTGAATATCGCAGCATCGTTAGAGTCCTTCAATACCTTTGTCTTACTTGCCTAGATATTCAATTTGTTGTGAACAAAGTATTTCAATTCCTTCATTGCCCTACAGACATGCACTCGACTGCAACTAAATGAATTCTTAGGTATTTGCAATCAACATCCTCCCATGGCCTCCAATTAACCAAAGCCCAAAACTTAAACCTTACTACTTGCTCTGATGCTGAATGGACTAGTCTGGTTGCCCTGATCACCATCATTCAACCTCTAGTTATTGTACCTACTTAATTTAATTTCTTGGAGTGCTAAAAAACAACCGATTGTGGCTCGTTCTACTACAAAAGTAGAGTATAGGAGCATTGCTCATGCATCTGTTGAACTGTGTTGGATCACATCGATTCTCGGTGAAATTGTCTGCAAAACCTTCAACCAATCCTATGATGTGATAATCTGCAACAAAGAAATAGACAGCATACACTATGACAAAGGCTCTTGCTTCCTCAACATTTCATCAACCTCGAAACAAGCTCACAATTGCTTCTCGTGGGAGCTTGAGCAGGATGATAAATCAATAAATATTCACTAGAATATCCTCCAAAATTTCAGCGATATTATCATAGATTTTTAGCCATCTCTCACCATATTTTCAGCATGTATATTCTGTCTAGACTATTTACTTTGCTTTCTTAGACCTTAGTTCAGTGTATAACTGTATTACTATGTTGTAAAGCACTACAGAACATATCAGTACAAATTCATTTATCCACTATTCTCATGCTAGTTTCTTTACAGAAGACGCAAGTGAAATTGAAATCTAAGAGATGGATAGAGATTAGAAGTAAAGTGACAAGGGAATAGCACCTCGGATAAGTATCCGCGTCGCGAACAGAGAATTTTGAAATCTCGGAACGGTTCAGATCCCTATTAGGTCCTAAGAGAAGATAGCGTCCATCGATACAAGGCGTGAAAGACGAAGGACTTCTCTTCAACAACTTTAGTCCATGTCTCGCTAACTCTAGCTCTCTTTTTGCAATCACAAATAAAAATAAAACAGATAAACATAAGAATATCACTTCGAGTTCATGTTTGCATAAACATATTGTAACTGAATTACTGAGAAGATGGAAATGCGGAAATTACTTGATAATGGAGGGGCGGAGGAGACTTTGGAGATAACTGCAGCGAGAGAACTTAAAGCCCGGAATTAGCTCCTCCGTAACGGCTGCGCCACCGATAACGTGACGTCGTTCTAGTACGGCGACGGATAGGCCGCCTCGGGCGAGGTAGGAGGCGGCGGTCAAGCCGTTGTGGCCACCGCCGATCACCAAGACGTCAAATCTCTTATCCGGCAATGCGCTTGCGGCGGCGCAAAGGCTCCGGCGCCACATTTACTCTCTCTTAGGTCCCTGCGTGTTTGGCGCAAATGGAGAGATTCGCTTACATTTAAAAATATAAAATGCTCAAACTGTTCGTTTGGAATTTTTGTCGGTCGGGTTTGTGTGCCTGGTGCTTTCCACGCAGTTTCATGGACGGTTTCCAGAGTTCGCGGGACCCTTCTGGACAATCGTACTTTGATCTAGTGGAGTCCAAACAGAGGCCACTACGAACCAAAAGTAGCCGGTGATTTAAAATTCTTGTAACGACTCGCTCACATGCAGGCTACTCGCTTACATGCAGACATCTGTATTTTGCATTTTTGCGCTTTGTCTGGAATTATTTTATTTAGGGATCGTCTAAACTTTAGAAATTCAGTATTTAAATTTAAAATTTAAAATTAAAATTAAATTTTTGTTCTGATATAGCTAACCAAAATTTTATTGTTCCTAACATATAGCTTCTACCGCGAAAAATAGTGACAACTAAATAAATCCAATAACTTGGTTACCCATTACCCAAATACACATTCCCATACATGAATTACTTTACCCTATTCAAGTCCTCACCCTTGCAATGCACAGAAAATTGACCGAATTATAACAAATTCACTGCAAATAAATTTGAGATAATTCAACATACAAATTTTAGGTGAAAAACTTCTTAAATGAATTAGGGTAAAAACAACACGAGAGTAGAAAAGTTTTATTGTAAGAAATAATAGTATTTACAACCTCTATATATTTTATACAAGAAATATGAGAAACACTCTCCATTGATTCTCACTAAGTGATACTGAGATTTTGGATATGAAGAATGAGATTTTCTAAGAAGGATGCTTTCAACTTAGCCTCCCTCACGCGATTTTGGACAACTAACAATTATCTATCCAAGTCGCAATTGTTGACCACCGCCTATCTTTTCAACAATCTTCCACTTGAAGATTTGATCGAGTATCAATCATATCTTTACACCACTTTTTCTATCTTGCCATTTTCATATTGCTCACGTCCCTATCAGGCCACAAGAGGATCGACATTAAATAAACTTATCAGTATTGATTATCTTTGTCAAATCTGCTAAGTTATCTTTAGTATGAATTTTCTACATATTTATAACTTCTTCAATTTTTTCACGAACGAAATGATATTGTACTCATATGTATTTGGTCTTTGAATGAAATATTCAATTCCTTGCAAGATGCAAGATACTCTTACTGTTACAAAACAAAGAAATTTTTTTCTTGTTTGTTTCCGAGTTCTTTCAAGAGCAATTTCAACCATACTGCTTTTTTACTGACTTATGTAGCTACTACATATTCTATTTCTGTTGATGACGTAGCAGATTTAAACATATAACTTGTAGTAGATTTACTTTTTGTCAAGATCATTTGCATAACCTGAATCAACGCATCCACTGATAATAAAGTCTAATCCTCTATAACATTATGCAACATCTAAGGTTCCTTCTTCTTTAGCTTATCCTTTATTCCTTCCTTTTGTTGCCATAGGTGCACTTTCACTCAATTTCATTACTAACCTCCCTTCCTCTTGAACACACATGGTTAGAAGTTCATTGATAGACCATTTGTCCTTATGTATGTTGTAAGAGATTTTAAAAGGTCCATATTGAGGTGGAAGGGAGTTAAGTATGTAATGCACAAGGAAAGACTCGGACATTTCAACCTCAATAGATCTCAATTGAGCCACAATGTCTCTCATTCGCTTGATGTGCTCACACACACCTCGAACACTTGTGAGCTTCATTGATGATAACTTAGTCATTAAGGTGCTAACTAGGGCTTTATCTGAAGACTCAAATTGTTCATCAATATTCTTCAATAGATTCCTAACATGATCACACTTTCCAATAGAACCACGAATACTAGGGTGAATTTGGGTTTTTATGTACATCATGCTGAGGCGATTAGATCGCTCCCAACGTTCGGTTAGATCGCTCCCAACGTTCATAAAGAGCAATTTCAGCCTGAGTGCTAGTTTCAGTAGGTACAAGTAGTTCATCTTTTCGGATAGCATAATCAATGTTCATACACCCTAATTGGAGGAGAATCCTCTCTTTCCATATTTTATAGTTATCACCATTTAATTTGGGAATATCACATTGAATATCGGAAAAATTCACCGGTTGAATAACTGCACAAAATTCAAAATACATGCTTATGTCACTAAATTTGTTGAAGCAAAGAAACAAGTATCATGTTTTACCAATGTTAAAACATGCGATCATATTTCATATATATATCATATAACAATTAATACTGCCTGTGGCTAAGCTTTAATTAAAAGATTCAAGCATACTATTTATGATGAAACTATCAAATTATATTCTTTTTTTAATACCTGTGGGTAAATTAAGAAAAAGACAATTTGTTATTCCATCCTAATTAATCATGCAAATATAATAAATCTTCCTGTGGGATAAAATTTGTTATATTTAAATATGATTAATTACAATGTGTGTCATTTTACTAGATGTGATCCATAACACATAATATATATTTTTAATTAATCAAAGATGCTGTGGCTAATCTTCAACTAATTAAACTTAGATTGATCACATGATATCTCATTTTATGCAAAACTATTAATAATAAAGGTTTTACTTCATCCTTTACAATTTCTTATAATGAATCAATATCATATATTTGCATAAAATAAATATATATACATGAATTTCAAATGAAACAATGATTTAAATCATGTAATTTAGTAAAATTGGGCTAATATGTCAAAGCTGAAATATTTATAGGTTCTATATATAAATACAAAATAAATATAGACTATAATGTAAATACAATGTATTTTACACTGCCTTTATTCACTTCCATTTATTATTGACCAAACAATTTATTATTTCCAAGTATAAACTTAAAATTTTCAATGAACCCACAAAATATAAGCTTCAATTCATGTACAACTTCTCCATAATTCATTTTGGTCAAGAATTCAAGCAATAATAAAAGCAAATGATGGGCCCCTTGAAAAGTTTTTAAAGTTAAAAAAAATTATGTTAATGCTGTAAAACTAAAGCTTGCAATAATGGCCACGAAAACAAGATTTCTGCAACATTTACTCAAAACTTTCCAAACAATGGCCGATGCAAGATTTCTTCAACATTTACTCAAAACTTTCCAAATAATGGTCCATGCTAAATTTTTTTGATATTGTCAGAAGTTTCCACGGAAAGGCATGAAATAATGAAAGCAAACACCAATTAACGCTTATAACCATGGGGCCTGTGAAAAGAAGGATTTGTCTAGACTTCATGGCAAATTGATGGTGTTTTGTGAACTAAAATAACAAGGATGACGGTAGAAAAAACTGCTGACACTTCATCATCATCATCTCCACCCAGATGAAGTACCGCAAGTTATAGAATTTTTTAAGAAGGCCCATAGCACACGTAGCCTTATCTTTATTTAACAAAGAGTTTTTTTGATAAACAAAAAGAAAATCTCTAGTCAAAAACTCGATAACAAGAAATCAAGTTTAAATGGAGACAAACCATTGTTAATCAACTATCATGTCTTCAAAGAAATCAAAGCACAATCATAGAAGTACGACTCTCATATGATCAATACGTGCAACAGAAAACACACTCAGTCACGTATATAATTGCAGAAAATTAACTAAATCAAGACAGTGGTAAATTGCTTTGATATTAACTGTTAGACATGCGTTGTAATCTATATACATGTCTATTATAGAAGATATAAATGCGGAATGTTATTATATACCTCCTGTCATTGATGTTGAGATATTTTTGACAAATATGAGAGGGCTCTTCTAAGCTTTTAGCAAATGCAAGAAATGGTGTATGCAAAATTATGCTAAGCCTAGGGACCCAATCTCCTTATATTCCTTGTTGTCTTCTATCAAAACAACAGAAGGACATGACGGTTCAAGTGGAAGGACATGCGGGTTCAAAATGAACAAACACGACCCATCATAAAGGAAACTAACGGATAACTGTTAGTACATATAATTAGATAGCTAGAAATTAGTGCGCATTCAAAGTTTATAGGGTGAAGAACCTCAACCAATAGTTACAAGCGAGTTTTGTCAAATATTACAAATATTGAGTTATATGTTTTAAATCAATTTTGATAATTAGGTTATCCTTTGATTATATGTTATCTGTTTTCGGATGGAATAAATGCCTGAACGAGGAGGACAAGATCAAAAGTTTTAGGAAGTAATATGTAAATATACATTTTACCCATGTGCCTTATCTTACATGATGGGAACAAAGATATAGTTTTGTAAAAAGAAATACCTTTGGAAAATACATTTCATATGTGTCTTGTCCTACTATATGGGAACAATGAAATGCTTATATGAATGTACGTAAGTGTTTTGGAAAATACAAGATGGGAATAAAGGAATACTTTTGTAAAATGAAATACTTTTGATGATTAAGATCACGAGAACTTATATGAATGCACATTGGTGCCAGTTGTCAGTTGAGTGTTAATGAGATTGATTTGATGATTGGGATCATGAGAAAGTCTTCATAAACCAGTTAAGGAAATAAGATCATGAGAATGAGATTCATTCAAAATTTTGACAATTGGGATCATGGGAAAGTCTTGGTTGTTTGTACGAGGAAAGATGATCTACACATGTTGAAGCTGTCACTTCAAAGCTTAGTTGTTAGAGTCCCTATTTCTTACATACAGAATGGTTTAAAAGCAAGAAAACTATAAATCTGCACTCAGTCATTCATTAAATGTGGAATAATATAGGACTGTTAAACATCGCGTTGATAAGAATATTCGTATTCACTAAGATATATAGGATAATATTAGATATAATCGTCTGCTTGGTTTATAAAACAACTTTAACAATGAAAGTTTCACATTTACATCCATTCATAGCAATTTTTAATTGCAACCACTAATAATACAATACTCAATATTTTAGTTTTCATCTTCTTCCTTTTTTTCTTATAGCTTGTTTATCTTCTTCAACAGTACAAATATAATGCTCAAAGCTCCTTGATCATCCCACTTAAAAAATTGATAACTTTGATGCTGAAATAAAAAGTCAGCTATTAATTAACCAAAATCACAAAATAAAGAAATAATTTACCCCATGTTGAGCATAAGAAACAAAGCATCTTCCAAGATTTCTCTTCGTCTATGAAGTCCACATGATAGCCATTAACACACAAAAACAAAGCAATTCTTCATCCGACCTAGTCATCGAACTTGCATCTATTTTTTGACTTATAATGCTCAATCTTAACCTACTGCACACAATCAAAGGCATAGGTCAAACATATTCAACTTCTTACATTCTTTTAAGACCTTTTTATAGTGCATTATGTTTAACTTATAGTCTTTAACACCCCTGAAAATAACATATTAATTGCAATATCACAAGCAATTTACAGTTTAAAATTTAAAAAATTTTCTAGAATGTTAACAATATATATTGCAAGTATTTTTTCACATTTCTTTTGCATAAATTGGTAAATAGTCATATCAGGAAAATGTTAGAACTTTTGTTTACTTTCTAAGTTTGAAAACTAAAGGAATGGTAATGCAATATCTAATTTAGCTTAATAGACATTGATCATAATTTGAAATCGCTAGAACAAGAATACATGATCAACAATCTCATTTATTCCAAAAAATCATAGTTGAAACTCTTTCATACTACTCTATTTCTTGACATAGACATTGATAAAGATTTGGTTTCATCAATTTTTTTTATATGTGAGATCAAATAAAAAATAGCAGCTTTTTTCGTAGTTTTCCACAAAACTCTAAACCGAAACCAAATGTTGAAGCATGAGATGTTTTGAAAGAAGACTAAAAAATCCTATGTTACTCAAGATAAGCTTAGAACTGCTCATTACTGATCAAAATTTTACAACCAATCAATTCATGATTTTGAGACTATTAAACTAATGCATTAATAGTATTGAAATCAAACTAGCTATCAAACATCACAAAAGAAGAGAAACAATATGAAATTATATTCAACTCAATACACTCGAACAAAAAAGTGGGTGTGAATTTTAAAATACTTGCGAAATATGCTTTATGTTTCTGATATATTCTAGATTAACTAATTCGGTCTTGTATTTCCTATCATCAAATAAGAATAAACCAAAGGTCAGAGGTCATGAAATTTGGAAGGACAATAAATATACCTGCTTCCTAGTTGTGGACGAATGAATGTTGCTTTGTATCGCAACCAATCACAAACGACAACGCACAAGAAAGATGGTCCATCAATTTGTTGACAGTGACAGTAACTGGCATTGGGAAGCAATTCAATCTCATCTCCCGATGTCAATCTACCGATTAATAGTAGGCATGTTTTCCCGGAGTGAAATTCTCTGTACCCACTACCCAAGACCAACCCTGTGCCACTCAAGCACAGCCACCAAATTACAGAGGATTTGGTCCCATGTTTCCCCCCATGGCTTACCTAGGACAAGAGGAATTGATCTGGGGATCTTCAGACACCGAAGAATTCTTTATAGCCTCCACTTATTCTATGCTCAGCGACGATGAAAATACCCTATATCTAGGGGTTTGGCAGATTATATGACAATGGCAAGGCCCCCAACGTATTTGCTCCTTTTTCTGGCTACTAGCCCACGATTGATTTCTCAGTAACCAACACCGAGTCTACAAGCATTTCACTACAAATGACGCTTGTTATAAGTATCAACTTGATGAATCCTCATTACACGCTGTACGTGACTGCAATAAAGCCCGCTAAGTGTGGACCACGTTCTCTCCCTACATAGTTTCTACATAATTTTTCATTATATCAAATTGGGAATGGCTCAGTAAAAATCTGCAACACCATCGGCAAGTATTAGGGCATGTTTGGTCAATCCTCTTTGGCACTACTTGCTGGTTCCTTTGAATTTGGCGAAACATGACCCTCTTTGATGAGCAGTTTACTTGGCCTTCATCACCATTATCTCTCATTTTGTCTTATGCAGGTCTAATACGCAAAGCAGCTAAATGGCACAGTCTAGTGGCTTTTGGTCCTTGCCTTCGAACAAAGCAACTTATTGGATGATGCAAACCTCCTCCTAGGTGGATAAAGCTAAACACTGATGGAGCTAGCAAACGGTCCTCATCCATAGCCACAGCCGGTGGACTTATCCGGGATAGTGCAGGTTGACTTGGGGGTTTCTCACAAAACCTTGGATGGTGTGCATCGGTGTATGCGGAGCTCTGGGGCGTGTTTACCGGGCTCACGCTAGCATGAAATCTGGATTATCGCTGAATCGAACTTGAAGTGGACTCCACCACAGTACTCACAGTACTATCCTCTTCAGCCAATCGAGCAAAGGCCCTCAATCTCGTAATCATGGGAATCTACGAGCTATTCACTCGTAACTGAACTGTTATTCATCGACATATCTATCGAAAAAGTAATAGATGCGCTGACTAGTTAGCCAACTACGCAAACTATTTTGATTTTGGGAGCACTTATTTTGATATTCCACCCATAAAGTGCCACCCCATCTTTGTCGAGAATATGTTACTGATTACGTAATCTTTTCGGTAGCTTTCTTTTATTAAAAAAAAAAGATGGTACTTTTCGCATGTAAGGAGATTAAAATATTTTGAACTTATATATTAAAAAATTTAAAAATTAATCACTTAATGAAAATTTTAAAAGATTGAAGACTAAACTAAAAAGAAATTCAATAGTTTGAATGCTCTTGAAATTCTTGTCTGTTATGTGAAGCTCTATAAATCTTAAATTGGGTATTCATAACTACAATTTATTTTAATTATATTTATTCACAATTTAAGACCTTATTGCTTCATAATATATATTTTTTCTTCATGTGTTAAACCTGTTATTTAATTTAATCATTATTTTTCAGAAGCAATAATGTTCTAGGAAATCTGTTACATGTTTATTGTAATTAATAACAATCAATAATACGCATTTTAGTTCCGGGGACTTTGATGCCACTTTAGATTTTATTTGTAGTTCTTATTGAAGTCATGGAGCACAACTTGGGCAGCATTTCGACCGGGAGCACCCATTACACCACCGCCTGGATGCGAACCACTTCCGCACATGTATAATCCTCGTACAGGAGTCCTGTAGTTTGACCTGTGAAACGAGCAACAATGTAGGATTGTTGATGTTAGCTTAGTTCAAACTTAACAGATTGAATACTTGGTTTTGTTTTCGGTTAACGTTGACTTTGAAATGGTTGAATCAATCTACTATGTACTACGGTTTTCTTTAGACTTTAAAAGGAGCTGTTCGAAATGAGTTACCATCCTTTCACAGGTCGCAGCAAGAAAAGCGAATCCAAGCCCATTGCCCCATGAAAAATATTCCCCCCTGCCACATATTCCGAACAAGCAACCTCATCGATCATACATAGAGGAAACTCAGGTGATATATATGGAATAGTCTTTTAAGTAAAGAATTGATCCTGTTTCCGTATGCATATGCTCTTGATCTGTAGTGGATAGTATCATACCTGTAAGACCAACTTCCCTCTCAAGGTCTGGCGGTGTTAGCATATCGTAGCCTATAATTGAGGAGCTGAAGCCGGGGACGTATTCATCAAGCAAAGAGAAGCATCTTTGTGCATATGCTTCCTAACAGACCGTGTTTTGGAATTAGAACAACAAAAGGAGACAAAATTTACCAAACGTCCAAGAATAATATGAGAAACTTAACCAGTGCCTAATTGGACGTAGAACTCTATGCCATTATTATTCAATTGAATGTGCAGCTACAAATCAATAAACAAGTAAATTATTGTTAATACAACTTACTCTGTAACTAGGATCCTCCCAGCTACCATCGGAAGGTTTATACGGTGTGTACTGTGTAAATAAGCTGATCACATGCTTTCCTGGAGGAATCATGTAAAGCAATCTAAATTAGACGTCTGAAATCAATGCGGAAGATAGTAACTTATGACCCAAATGATGCAAGTGGATGGATGAAAACCGAACGAATATAAAGTTATTTTACCAGGGGGAGAAATGGTCTTATCCAATGAAGAAGGAATTGTCATCTCCATAATAGGTCTTCGTGATGGAAAGCCATTCCAAGCATCTTGACAAGCAGAGCCTATTTCCTCCATACTTGGTAGGGAGGAGAAGATAAAATAATATATAAAAAATGTAGTACATCAGTGCAGAACCCTTAGTAGCGAATCACTTATGGAATCACTAACACCAAAACATCAGAAAAAGATTTGCCACTGATAGATTGATAATGAGGATAACTTAATAACATTTCATGGCAGATTCTTTCTACAAAGTGCATCTTTCCATTATTAACAATTTCTGTCATTCTCATACAAATAGCATAGAACACTACGTCAACAAGGTTATCCAGATTTCATCTGATTGTTTCACATCAGCAGAGAATAACTTAAAGAATCTTTTTTTTTCTTTGAGAAGTGAGAATAACATCGAGTTGATAACATTCCAATGGAGTTATACTTTAAACCCGCCAGTCTTATCACAAAGTTTGAAGCCAAAAAGAATTCTACAACAGCAATAGAGAGAAATTCTGGCATAGCACACACTAGCATACCTTTCAGAACCAATGCGAATGGTAGCTGTATGATGTGGACCTACCTCTGAGTTCTGCTTGAAGCTCTTGAACTGGGGCAATCTCTCAACAGCTAAATTAATCTTTGTTACTCCCTGCTCCAGTCATTCACATCCACACTAAAATTAGAACATCTTGAATGATCAACAAAAGCATGACTTAATTAGTGCATGATCTGGTAGAGTTATTGACACTAAATTAAAGGCAACAATCATGTTAGAATTGAAAAGCATAATCAGGGATGGCTCAAGGTAGACTTAAGTATGACGAACTAGTCCATTACACTAAGCCATATTATCAGGATATAGCCCTACTTTGGATATATGAAAGGTCATGTATGTGTTGGGAATCTTCTTTTTTCTAATTATTAAAACACAGGGATCCAAAAAAAAAAAAAGCATAATCTATCCAAAAGATGCAAAATACGAACTATAATATGTTACAGTTTGCATCTATCAATCATTAGATCCACTGAAGAAATCTTACAGAACTGTAGTCAGAGTTCTTGATAGCACGAACAAATTCATCTGGAAGAAGATTACGAGGCACCAAATCCTGTTTGTGAAAGCATGACAGTGCTTATAAGAAAAAACCAACAACATAATGAAGTTACACGTACAGCTTCCTGTGATCAGCGTGACTAACTGTGCATGTGTATGAGAAAAACAGAACCGTGCACATGTGCATGTTTGTGCACAATAAAACATTTAATTGTACCAAATACTATTGACACCAGTTGCTACCTGGAATGGATGCAACAACGCTTAAGTTCTTACCATGAATGTCTTATAAGGGGTGGCATTTGATAGAACAGCTGAGCAATGTACTCTTGTGCCATCCTCTAGAAGAACCTAGATTACAAAAGGATTAGATTTAGAAACTATTGAAAAATTTAAAATTCAGTTCCTCAAGGGTATCCGATAAGTAAACTCACCCCCTTCACAATGCCAGAGTCATCAGCAACCACTTCATAAACCTAGAGAGGTTAAAAACTTCTTATGTAATGAAATAAATAGCTAGGGGATGAATAAATAAAAATGAGAACCTGGACTCCCTTTAAAATACCTCTGCATTAGTAATAATATGAGCCCCAGCTTCCTCGGCAGCTCTACTTATGGACAAGGATATTGAGCCCATTCCACCTTCAACGTGCCTGCAACAGATATTGACAACCTATGATGAGCATTTCAATAAACAACAATCCATATCAAGAAAAAACTTCCCATCAAGAATGTTACGAAGTTGTAGAAGATTATGCACCGATATAAATCAACATAGAGGCATGCTGCTTTCAAGAACAATAAAATTGTCAAATAAGATACTTACGACCAAACATTACGTTCACCGTCAGTTTCACCCATTACATGATGTAGTAGAACATATCCACTTCCAGGCATTAAAATGCTAGTCTACACAATACAATTAAGGATGTGTATAAATATTTCGAAGACAAGATAAAAAGAAAACAAGGAGAATGTGATTAGAAGTTCTAAAAGTTATGAGCAATGAAACTTTGGAACTAGCATGAAGTGCGTCTGCTATTCAATCCCATTACTTTTCAAGTTCAGATGTAAATGGAATTAATAGCACTGGATAACGAAAAAAGGATCTACTTTACTGTTAGGACTCTAGCTGAATATGCTAGAGATTTACCATATTGATGATTGATAATAGAGACAATATATGTAATGTATTTATCACTACCGAATGGTAATGCCTAACCAGAGCAGATTTGCTCCTCAGAAGGTTGAATCCTTCTGTCACTCTTCTTCTATCTATTTTCTGCCTATCTTCCTCCCTTCTTCTTTCCCCCTTTTATAACCTCCCTAGGTACATTCTGTTATAACTAACTAGCCACCTCAGCTGAATAACAAACTCCCTCCTTGGCCCACTGTTCATCTTCTAGAATAACTCTCTCTCTATCTCCCAAAGATCCTAACATTTACTGTCAGAGAATTAACTCAAGGGTAAAAGTGATGCAAGTGAAGAAATTTTACCATACTCCCAATAGTAGCATCTGCTGCAAGTGTTGCCTTCAATAAATCTCCCTGAATACATCAACAGCATCGTTAAAGAAAACTTCAGAGGCCAGATCAACATTTTCTATCAAATGTAATTTATGAGAAATCAATGCCAGTGCTTATATTTAGTTTTTATAACTATAATCGGTTAAAAAAATGGTAAAAAAGAAAAAAGGCAGACTTGAAAAGTCATAAACAACTATGTGTGGAATGACAACCTCAAACCACTTGTTCAAAACTTTTGCAGTAGGTGACAGTAGGAGCTCCACGAAGTCCCTGTAAGATTGTTGCAGAAATCATCTAAAGGGAGAAGAAATTAAAAGTGCAAGCTAATAGATGTGAAAAAAGAGAACAGTGTAAAGGGATTTCACAAATGGAAATCAATTTCAAGTGTCATTGTAGACGTAGGAATACAGAAACACATAAAGCTTTGTTCTTATGAACTTACACCATATCTTTTTGTCCCAAAGAGAGAACATGACGAAGACAACGTGACCAATAAACGGCCTTCTGATACTTATCCTTCAGGCGACTAATAGCAGCCGGACGGTCATGCAAAACCTCAGGAGTATGTGAATCCAAAAGAAAATTCATCAACTCACAGAACTTGTTCAACTGATTTTCGTATCTATTCAAGGAAGAATTGACAAGAAACAATTCCACATTCATTCGTAAGTCCACGAACATAATCCAGAGAGGATAATCGTGGCCAACATAAAAATAGCAGAACAAAAAGTGTAAAACACCTTGGATAAGTTTCGGCGTCCCGTTTGGAGAACTTGGAAATTTCCAAACGATTATCTTCCTCATTTGGCCCCAAAAGAAGGTAACGCCCATCAACACATGGAGTAAACGCGTAAGCCAATGGCTTCAACAACTTCAAACCATGCCTCTTCAATTCCAATTCCCTACAGTCCCACATCAAGAAACAAACCAATTTCACAACATTGAAAACAAGAACTGAAAACGAACACTATAGGAAGAGAAACCAAAAGGGAATAAGAAAAGGACGCCCACTTGATAATGGAGGGACGGAGAAGGCTCTGAAGGTAACTGCAGCGAGTGAACTTGAAGCCCGGAATCAGTTCTTCAGTCAAAGCCGCGCCGCCGATCACGTGACGACGCTCTAGGACGGCAACGGAGCGGCCGGCGAGAGCAAGGTAAGCTGCCGCCGTCAAGCCGTTGTGACCGGCGCCGATCACCACCGCGTCCCATTTCTTCCCCTTAAGTGTATTGAAGGTGCTAAAGCTTCTCCTCCACATTTGTTCACTACCTCGTCAGTTCCAACAACTGTTTTCACTTGGTGAGACTTCGGTGATTAGCTTATCAACAAAAGCTATTATGCTAATGTGCGTCCTTAACTTTAATCTCCTTTCCATTTACAGTTGCAATGGTTGATCGCGACGTGGTGGTTGGTAGGACCGAGAATGGGAACAAATTGGCATGGGTACGCTTTGTAATTATATGGGAATGAGACTCCGTAATCGAAACTACCATTTAAGACTCGTTTGAAAGTGTGGGCAGGTAGCTAATGGTATAATGACTCGGTACTAGAAGCGGAGGAGTTAAAGCTTGAGGACAATCAAACTGAGTGAAGTTGGTTGCGACGACAACGACAACAACAATAACCGGGATCAGAAAGACCAACAGGGTATACATCTACAACGTAGGTCATTCAAAAGTTCCCAAAAGAGAAAATTTGAACAGTTATGTCAAGTTATGCAACTATACGCATCATTCATGATGTTGCCAATAAGGAGTTCAGGACTAAGGCGAACGAAATTTCTTTGCGAGGAAGAGCTTCGCTGAACCGACAACCATTTTCATGGTGGCATGGCGAACCAGATAGGCCATGAGGCCTGATCTCAGCTCCTGCTTTATATAAATCAGCTATATATCCAAAATTGGCCCCAATTATGAGGTGAGGCATTTTTTTTTAATAGCTGAGGTGAGGCAATTTTTTTTTTAACAGCTGAGGTGCCAATTTTGGGAGCAAGATCTTCAGTTTAATTTTATGGTGTCTTATTGTGTCTAGTGAATCTCAGTCATTTATTTATGCAGGTCTCGTATGGGCTCTATATAAATAAACGTGGAGCTCGCATAAATGAACGGCTAAGATTTACTGGACACAATAAGACATCATAAAAACTAGACAGAAGATCTGGACTCCTATTTTTTATGGGCAAGTTCTTCTGTCTAGTTTTATGGTATCTTATTCTGTCCAATGAATCTCAATCATTCATTTATGCAGATCCTACGTTTATTTATGCGGGACTCATGTGAAACCCATATAAATAAATAACTAAGATTCTTGGGATAAAATAAAACACCACAAATGTCATTTTTTACTAATGAATACCTGCTTTTTTTCCGTATTAAAAGAAGCACATAAAAACTATCTCTTCAATGTTATGAATACCGTATCGGGCTCGGTACTGAATTGAGTTCTGGAATGAAACTGTACCGATATTGATTAATACTGAGTACCGTTTCTGAAAATTTTTTAAATTTATGAAATAATTTCTAAAATTTTTTAAAATTGCAAAATAGTCCATATTGGTATATTATACAGTTGTACTATATACTTTACTAATTTACTGTTTACATCAACCATGCTTTCAAAAAACTTAATAATAAATAATAATGACAATTAATACGAAATAACAATAATTTTTAAATATTTTACATATAAATAATAACTACAATTAATATAAATAAAGACAATTATCATCATACAATTATAAAATTAAGAATAATACAAAGTATTTAAAATATTAC
>JANVCL010000212.1:22667163-22678538 GCA_026546855.1 Erythroxylum incrassatum | reverse complement strand
GTATGAATCACAGTGATAGAGAAGCCCTTGGAGTGAAGTATGTTCGCAAGTTGAAGCATTGGGTTTATGTGGCCTTGAAATGGTAAAGGGAAAAGCACCAACCTTCGTCCTTTTCTGTGTTCCATGTTGTTCAGAACCTCTTCTTCTCAGTTTCGTTTCTTCACAGAGCTTATTTTAGTTCTTCTGCTTCGTTTCAATTTCATGGAGTTGTAACTACAAGTAATTTTTCGTCCATATCGATGCAGTTGATGACATTTGATAAGCACCAATCAATATATTAATATTGATGTTGGGACCAACTCAAATTCGAATCGAACCTACTTGAATTAAATCAATACTATGAATTAAACAGTAGTTTTAATAGTAAGTAACACATTTTATATCAGATAAAATTTGGATGATTAGCTTGCATGATTGTCCACAGTCTGAAACAAATTCTCTATAGTTACAATGATCTTATTATATTTTATTAAATCATGATTGTCCAACTGTCCGAAACAAATTCTCTATAGTTAGGATGACCTTTTTTTTTTATCTAAGGATGACCTTATTATATTTTATTAAATCTTTATATATTTATGTGAGGTTTATATAAATATGTTAACCATATTCAATAAAATAAAGTCGGAGCATAAAATGGGCCAAAATGAGTTTTGGTTTAAAAAAGAAGCCCAATATAAATATATAACATGTTTATTTATTCAAATTATTCATTCTTATCTCAACTATTCATATAAACTAAGTGAATTTTACCATTATTTCAAGATTTCTAATCTTAGTAAAATTAAGATTTTTTTTAATTAAACCATTATTGTATTAAGTCCATTTACTTTGAATCTTTAAAGTAGGATGAATATTTGAGAAATGTATATTATAGAAAAACTTAATTGTATTTTTAAATAATTAATAATAACAATAACATTAACAATAATAACATTAACAGGGTCTGTATCCAGCAGCAGTGTAGTATGCAATTTTACCTCTAACTAGTAGAGAAACTACTTGCAAGTATTTTTTTAATAATCAAAATAACATTAAATTCTTATTGAACAGTATTTGCAATATCAACAAAAAATCTCACTATAAATGCTTTGTAATAAATAGTAATCTATCAATAATTTATTTTAAATTATTTACTTAACAAATTAACAATTCAAATTCAAATAAAAAGTTAGTCCAATTCTTACACAACAAATTTACACATCTAATTAGATAAGGTAAATAAGTTCGTTTTAATTAAGATTCAAACCAAATTTTAAAAAGTAAGATTTGAATTTAAGATTGAATTCAATTTTAAATTTTATAATTTTGACCTAACTTATTGAAAATAACGTTATTTAAAACAAAACAAAATTGCTAAAGCCGGATCAAATTTTGAACTTGTTTTGAAATTCTTTTTTTAATTAAACTTCAAATTCTTTAATAGGTAGGGAAACAGTTTTTTTCAAATATATTTTAAATTATTTAATTTTACTGATTGAACCTTTTACACTTTAAACTTCTTATGTTATTGATTTAACTTTTGGTCAAATTTTTAAAACATTAGATTTAACTTTTTTCTAAAATGAATTTATTTTATTTTAATTTTTTAAATGAATTAAATTAATTTGTAAATTTCCAATAAATTAAAATAAAAATAATATTGATTTAGGAAATAAATCAAAACTACTTACAACATGTTTGGTTCAATGGAATAAGTATTATATTCCGTACAATTACCTATTCTTGTGTTTGGTTAGAAAAAGAGAGTTAAAATAGTTATTCCCGAATTTAAATATTCCCGGACCTTGGGAAATAGCTAAAGAAGACATACCCTTGTCTTTACTTATTCTAGGTATGTCGGAATAAACATTATGACGTTGAGGATCGAAATATCTATATAACTCTCGCTATCGTCTACACGCTTCATGCTCTCGTTTCCCTCGTTCTGGTCCTCCTCGCTCTCGTCTTCACGCTCTCATCTCTTTTGCTCTTCATGGTCTGGTTTTTTCTCCAACATTTCTCTGCCAGTTACACGAATTAGGTATGTTTCTTGTAAACCTAACTTCACTGCCCTTTTTTTTGTTATCAATGTGGTCGTTTGGCTTACCTCATCAGCCAAATAGCTTTTGTGATGCTTATTTGACCTTCTCGTCTCTTCCAATCAACTTGGCCAAGATTTTTCTTTTGGAATTTATTTGCTTCGTCTCTTCCCTGTATCTGTGCTAGTATTTCTGTTTGATAAAGGGTTGTAACAGCTTGCTTGTTCCCTTTTGTGGTAGTCAAGCAATTGGGTCAACTTGTTTAAATGTGTTTGCATCAACTTGTTTGAAATTGGAGTGAAAAATCATTTGAACTGCTTGGGACGAGTTAATTACTAATTGATATGATTGAAGGGTGTCTGAGTTATCTAGGTGGTATGAATCAAGTTAAAGACGCGTTATCTATGTAGTATTAACAAAGACTGTAGGGTGTTTGCATTATCTAAATTATGGCAATGACTAGAAGAGTTTGTTCCCAGATAGATCAAAAACTAGAAGAGGAAACCACTGGTAGTTAAAATTGGTTGTGAATGAATTTATCCATTAATAAAATTTTTATTTCTCTCAATAGGCTATAAATGATATAAATGTAGTTGGAGAGATTGGTTCCCTGCATCAGCACACCTATATGTCTTCTTCATGATGTTGAAGATAGAAAATTTTGTTAATCATCTTCAGAAAGAAGATTATTACTAGTCTTAATAGAATTTCATCCTTGACAAACTTATTGGAGCATTGACAAATTATTATTGGTTTTTAGATATGAAACAGAGAATAAAGACTTAAGGTTGAAAATAAATAAATATAGGACGTATAAAGCAGTACATAGTCTCAAGCATAAGTAAAGGGGTATATAAAACAGTATATATAGCAGTACATAGCAGTATGTATAGAAATATATATGTAAAGGGATATTAGATGAACGCATAAGTAATTGTTGTCTAATAAATCACTACTGCATAACTTAAATTCTTCAAAATAGCTGATTCTCTCCTTAAAACTAGTAACAAGCATTAATATAGTGAAATTCAAATTGAATATTGAATAAATGGTGTTATTAGCAATTGAAATAAGTCATAAAAAATGTTAAAATGCTTTTACTATGACAATTATGTTTATGTTAAGACAATTATGTTTATGTTAAGCTGTAAAAAGAAAACATGTAAGTTACAAAACTTCATTTACTTCAAGCATACTTCAAATCCGTTGTTTTAATTTTTTATTTTAAGCTAATATTAAAGGGATGAGATGATTGTAATAAAAATGAAGTTGCTGCGAATTTGTAATCCCGTATGATTCATTTTAGAGATATTATAAACACTTTTTAGATCTTTATCAATACAAATCTATTTTTTTAATGTCTTTAATCACTGTAATACTTGAAAACACATATGTTGATAGTAAAATTGTCATCAATTGTACAAACAGAAGCAGAATTTCAAGATTGTTAATATTGTTAAAGGCATAGCATGCGTTAAAAAAAGGGGGTTATGGCACTGACAACAAGTAGAATCAAAGCAGTAGAACAAAAGACAACACAAGTTCATTTCTTAAAGCAATAATATGTTTTTAAAGCAAGTATCCAGCAACTCTTCCTTGTTTTAAAGACCCCAAATTTCAACTTTTTTCCTTAAAAACTCGAATTTACTAGTTGAAAGTGACTTTGTGAATAAATTTTGTCAATCAATCTCTAACTTCTTGCCATAATCAATAGTATTTTGAAAATGCCTTAAAATTCTTTTTGTTATTTTAAGTCCATTTCAATGGCACAATGCATAAAATGTACTTTCTTATCCTTAACCGTTAGGGCCATTATGCTTATTGTGCTTTTGCCTTCCTTTTTTTCTTCTTTAAGTTGGTGTTGGGTTATTTGAGTTAGGGTTTCATTTAAACTGTTTGTTTGAGTTTTGGTTTTTATGTTCTATAATTTCCTTTTTTTAACTATGGAAATATTATCTTCTTTTTTCTCTCTTACTCTACTTTATGCCTTCATCTATTTTGAATTATTTCATGATTGTTCTCTTACATTATACATTGTTTGAACAAATTTATGTAAATACATTAGAAATTTTATTTTTTGGAGTCATGGTTCGTTTCAGTTTGAGTTTACGTAGAAATGTCGAAAGACAAAAAAAATTGTGTCTTGATTGTATGATTGCAATTGTGCAATGTTGTTAGTTTGCTATTTAGTTTGTTGTCATCAAAGGCTTCTTTATATAGTTACAAGCCAAGGGTTAGAAGTTATTTTTTAAATTTTTATACAAATCGAGATTATGTGAGGCGAATTGTGCATGACAATGATGAGTCATTTATTTCAATGGTTAGGATGAATAGGCAAGCTTTTTTTAAACTATGTGAACTGTTAGAAAGTATAGGAGGATTAAAATCAACCAAAAACTGCTTATTGATGAACAATTAGTAATTTTCTTACATATTATTGCTCATCAAGTTAAAAATCGAGTTATTAGGAAAACTTTTAAAAGGCCAGGTGAGACTATTAGTCGGTGTTTTTATAATGTTTTAAATGCAGTGATGCATTTGCAAAATTATTTGTTTAGGAAACCTGAGCCCATATCAACAAACTCTTCGGACTATTGGTGGATGTGGTTTAAGGTAAATAATTACCCTATTACTTTTTCTTAAAAAATATTGTGAATGTGATTAAGGTTCTTCATTATTTTTTATTTCATTTGAATTGTAGAATTGCTTAGGTGGTCTAGATGGGACACATATCAGGGTTAATGTGTCAATTATAGATAAGCTTAGATTTCGAACTCATAAGGATGACATTGCAATAATTATATTAGGTGTATGCACACTTGATATGTAATTTGTTTATGTTCTTTCTGATTGGGATGGGTCAGTAGCTGATGGTCAAGTTTTTCTTGATGCAATTACTAGGAAACATGGACTAAAAGTGCTTCATGGTAAGCTTTCCTATATGATATGTGAAGGTGGTTAGAAATTTTGTATATGAGATAATGTACATTGAATAACTTATGTACTATTTTTTTATATAGGTTGTTATTACCTAATTGATGCAAGTTATACAAATTATGAGGGCTTCCTTGCATCTTTTAGGGGTTAAAGGTACCATTTGAATGAATAACATCAAGGTTACCAACCAAGAACTCCAGAGGAATTTTTTAATATGAAACATGCGAATGCACGCAATGTAATTGAGAGGTGTTTTGGATCACTAAAAATTAAGTGGGTTATTCTTAGGAGTCCATCATTTTATCCAATAAAGACACACAATCGAATTATTATAGCTTGTTTGCTTCATAATTTTATTAGGCAGAGATGAGTTTTGATCCCATGGAAAGTGATTTAGGGGATTATTTTCACACCAATCTAGTTGTTGAGGAGGAGTGTACAACTGCTATTGAACCAACTAATGCTTGTACAAATTGGAGAAATGAATTGGCATGCGAAATGTTCAATGAATGGCAAACATTTTGGTAAAATGAGAATTGACATTTTTTTAGGTGTTTTATTATGTTTGAGTATTAGGAGGTTTTATATTGTTGTTTATGTAAGTTGTTGTACTCTTTGTTGTTTATGTTGTACGATGTTATTAAACACTATATAAATGTTTTTATAAGCTATTGATCATTAATGTTAATTGGTATGAAGAATTTTATGAATGTTTCCTTTATTACGATGTTTTTTTAAAATTTTTCAATATTGCTTTAATTTGGTAGATTAGTATATCGATGAATTCCCCTTCAACTATTGATTCTCAAAGCTTAAAAGGACTAACAAGAAAGTGGAACTATGATGAGGATATTGTGCTAGTGTCTCGCATGGTTGATTTGCATAATGTAGGAACGTACAATACTGATACTAGATTTAAAGCTGGGTATCTCAATAAATTAGAAAGAATAGTGGCAATAAAGCTTCCTAATTCAAGCTTAAAGGCCAGACCTCACATAGAGTTTAGGATTAAGACTTTAAGAAAGAGTGGAGCATTGTTTATGATATGGTAAGGAAAGATATTAGTGGATTTGGATGGGATACCGAAAGGAAGATGGTCACTGCTGAAATCATGTATGGGATTCTTGCTTAAGTGTAAGTATTGAACTTTTAACTTGTTTTAAAGTATTTTCTTTAACTACTTTCTTGTCATTTATATAATTTATTGATGTTTTTTTTCATCTTATCAGAGTCACAAAGATGCTGCTCAATTTCGAAGGAAGAGCTTTCCTTTCTAAAATGAATTGACTGGGATCTATGGAAAAGATCATGCAACTAGAAATGATGCACAAACTGCTATAGATATTCTTGAAGAAATGGAAAGGCAAGAAGGTATAGGTGGGTCAAATGAAGGTGGTGAAGATCAATACGAGCATAGTTTGCATGATATAGATGAGTCCTTTACCTAACCTCAATAATCAAATCTTGAAAGACAAGTTGAAAATATTTCAGAAAGGAGGAAACAAAAGGAGAAATGATACGAGAGAAGCAAGCTGTACAGATTCACTTATTGTTGTTGCCAGGATATTGGGTGATACCATGAATCAGATTGGAGATAAATTGTGTAAAAGTATTGGGACTGAAATGTATATTCAACAAAGAGTTGAACAGTTATGTAATGCATTGGGTGAGATAGAGGGACTCACAGGTGATGAAAGGGATATTGTTTTAGGCAAAATTCCTGATCATCCTACACAAATGCTTGTGTTTTTCACTGTTCTGCCTTCTCAAAGAATTGGGTGGGTGAGGAGGTTTCTTACCACACATTGAAGGTTATGTTAAAGTTTAAATATTTTATGTAGTTATTTAAAATAGGGCTGAAATTTAAAGGCCTATGTTATATTTATTGTCAATATCGTTACATTGTTATTTTATATTGCAATTGTGACTATATAATGAATGCTAACATTTTAATCACTGCAAAATGTTAGAAAGTCATATGATAAGAAGAAAAGTAATAATAATAAGAAATTTAATCATAACAATAATATTAATAATATCAAAATTAGGAAGAAGAAGATAATTAATAATAATAAGGAATTTAATAATAATAATAAATATAATATAATTAATAAAAATACTAAAATTAATAATAATAAGAATAATATTAAGTAGAAAATTAATAATAATAATAATAATAATAATAATAATAAATAAATAAATAAATATAAATACTACAACTTCCTGCAAGAACGTGCAACTCCCTGATGTTTCTTCTCCGTCACGATCGTGCTTGTGCACGATCTTGCAACTCCCTAATGTTTCCTCCTTGTGCACGATTGTGCAACTCCCTGATATTTTCTCTCCATCACGATCGTGCAACTCCCTGATGTTTCTTCTCTGTCATGATCGTGCACTACCTGATGATCCCTTATTCAAGCATCAATTCAGCTTTTCTCAAAACATATTTTTGGATCAATCTTGAATGGCCATTTTGACAAAGCAAATGAGGTATTTAGGCAATACATTCTTCTAAACAAATGTTCCTTTATGTCTTAAATTTCTAATGATACTAATTTCATGCAGTTTGGTTTAGTATTCTAGAAGTTATACGTAAAATACTACAGACTATTTCCAAACCATGATAGCACACTGTACTCAACTTCAAGCCAAAATTTGAAAGCTTTATAGACAAAATTCAAATTCGATTCCCCATGAAAAATCATCCCATTTGGATATATACAGATTAAGATATGACTAAAATACAGATGCATGTTCCGTAAAACACTCCATCTAGCATATTTTAGCATGCTTCATCATTATTTTCATCCTATTTCATCTCTTTTGCTTAATTTATCATTTCTGGCTTATGTCCTCTTCATTCTTACTTCCATTTAATCTCAATTTCAATACAAATTCATCCATACTACGATTCATAAACTATTATTTATCATTTACACAAAAACAAAACATGATGTATCCACTTGTTCATCAACGTCCAACACACTTCATACAACATTTTCACAATCAATCAATCACTAAATAATCATCATAAACGCTTCTATTAAACAACTCAAGAATAACATTAACACAATAAAATTTAGAATATATTTCAGTTTATGTTTACACCCATGTTCAAGCATATATGAAGCTCCATGTTCATGGTCATCAAATCTCAAATCATTCATCATATTTGATTCATTTGCAACTATCCATGAGGAGCAAAGTATAACTTACTTGATAAAATATAATAATAAGTAGAAAATTAAAGAATAATAATAAGTAGAAAATTAATAATAACAATAATAAGAAGAAGATTAATAAAATTAATAATGATAATACTAATAATAATGATGATGATGATGATGATGATGAAAATAAGGAATTTAATAATAATAACAAAAATAAAATATAATAAATAATAATAATAATAAATAAATAATAGTAATAGTGATAATATTAATATTAAAAAGAAGAAGAAAATTAATAAGAATCAAATTAATAATAATAAGAAGAAAATTAATAATAGTAAGGAACTTAATAATTAATAAAATTAATATTAATAAGAATAATAGTAAGCGTAAAATTCATAATAATAATAATTAACAATATTAAGAAAAATACAATTAATAATAATAAGAAGAAAATTAATAATAATAATTAATTTAATAAAAATAATAAAAATAATTTTTAGTAGTAAGTAGAAAATTAATAATAATAATAATAAATAATAAGAATAATAAAATTTACACTAATAAGGAATTTAATAATTATTATTAATAATAAGGAATTTAATAATGATAATAATTAATGCAATTAAAAAATTAATAATAATAAGAATAATAGTAAGTATAAAATTAATAATTATTAATATTATTATTAAGAATAAGAATAATAAAATTATTAAGAATAAGGAATTTAATAATAATAACAAGAAAATTAATAATAATAAGGAATTATATTATTATTATTATTATTATTATTATTATTATTATTATTATTATTATTATTATTACTATCATCATCATCATCATCATCATCATCATCATCATCATCATCATCATTATTATTATTATCATCATCATCATCATCATCATCATGTTGATGATAATGATGATGATGGTGATTATTATTATTATTATTATAAATAATTTATGTTAGATTTAATCTTAGTCTAATATTATATATTAATAGGCATTTTTAGTATGTTTTTATTTCAATAAAGTATTTTATCTTATACTATATTTTTACTTAATCTTATAATTTTTACTTTTTTATTTATTAAAGACTAGTTTTATAACGGTTTAATATCGGTTGAATCTTTAAACCTTTTCTTTGATCGGTTTGATATTTAGTCTAGTTTTTAAAGCATTGATCAAGACAATTCTCTATTTGATATCCATAATTGTTGTGGAAGTGATCATTTTTATTTTATTTTTTGAGGGATTTAAAATATTCTTACTTCGGGTATAACTCAAAATATGATTAGAGAGTCGTTGAAAGATGGCAAAATGATGTCAATAACTTCTAGATCCTCCTCTACACATTACTTTTTTATTTGAATTCGCTTGTCTATTGTATTATCATCCTCATTTTCTTGCTTCTAACTCTTATCTTCTAGTCTCGCAATTATTCCTAGTAAGTGAACTTTGGAGTCTCTTGTGCCCCCAACCTTTGCGCTTTAGCAACTTCTTCTTGTTCTTATTTGATATGTCGGCACAGTTCTCTGATGACCTCCAGGCTTCCACCCTGTGCCCACGCATTTTTCTCCACTCTTTCCTTTGTCCCTAACTCCCTTTCTGCTTTGCGTTTTTCTTGCTAGTGCAGATTCTGTTGTTTACCCTTCCTTGTTCCTTTCTCAGATCTACCTCCCTTCCTCTCAGATCTGCTTTCTCTCTTTTTGCTTGCTTCCTCCTTTCTTCCACCCTACCCAGATTAGCTTTCCCTCCTCTTTCTGCAACTTCATTCATCTCAACCCTGTATTTACATACTTCTGCCTGGTCTGCAACACTCATCTCAAACCCGCATTTGCATTTGCATTTTTCTTTCTTCTGCTTGCTACACTCAACAATCTTCTTCTCAAACCTGCATTCTCTAACCCTAAATTCTTTCTTTCCATTCTCAATTCTCACGCAGATTGTTTTTCTCTCTTCTCTGTTACCTTTCCTTGCATTGCTTCTTCTCTGTCCTCTGCATCTGCTCTCCCTCTCTCTCTTTATTCTTCTCTCTTGTCCACGCTTTGGTCCTGCACACAAAATAATAACATTAGCTTCAAATTTCTAGCTTAAAAATGAGCTCAGATTTCCCCACTCTTTTATCCTCTTTTCCTAACCTGAACCCTAAGCTGAACCCTAAACTTGCCCTCCCTACCAAACACCCTCCTAATCCTAACTCCTTCCCCCAGCACACCTCAGGGGCTGAACGCAAACCTTCAATTGCTAATGCAGTTGGAAAACAAGGATGGAAGAGCTAAGAGAACTTGGAAACAGGTTGTTGGAGATGAGTCAGATTCCCTACTAGAGTTCAGCCCCCCGGTTGAATTTGAAGGCAAATTGATGGTAGCTCCCAGCCTTGTGTCCTTCAACAGGGTGCTAAGGCATGGGAAGCCACTCTTGTGGGATTCTTTATGGACAAAAGACCTGCATTTCCTATAATCCAAGCATGGGCTGCTAAGAATTGGAAGGGAAGAGGTCTCTTGGAGGTCATGTTATCCGAAGAGGATAATATCATCTTCACCTTCTCTTTTAAATCGGAAGCTTTAAAGGTTATTGAAGAAGGCCCGTGGCATATTTCTCAGCTTCCTTTATTCCTACAAACTTGGCATCCTGGAATGGAACTAGAAAAAATTAGAAGGACAAGTATTTGTTAAGTCAAAATGACTTTACGAATATTAAGTTTTGATGACAAGCAAACAAAATGAAAAGCAGACGATAGCTAAGAACAAGCAATAAGAAAAGCAGACGGAAGATAGTTAAGAAAAGCAGACGGAAGATAACGAAATGAAAAAGCAGACGATAGCTAAAGAAAAGAAGACGAAAGCAAAAAAAATGGACGGAAGCAAAAAAGCAGACGGAAGCAAAAGCAGATGGAAGCAAAAAGCAAATGGAAGAAAAAGCAGATGAAAGCAAAAAGCAGACGAAAGCAAAAATAGACGGAAGCAAAAGCAGACGGAAGCAAAAAACAGAAGGAAACGAAAGAAGAACGGAAGCATCAGTTTGAGTTAGTTACAAGACACAACTGAATAACCGTTTCTTTAAAGAATCAAGAAGCAGTTATCAAGAAGCAGTTGGAGACGGAGACTATTAATAAGAGGTCGAAGTTGAAGATTGCAGCAATAGAATATACAGATACACGTACACAGAAAGATTACTGAAAATTTAGCAATTATTGCGACGAAGTTCTATGCGAAAATACTGAGCGTTATTTTGTTATTGTAAC
>JANVCL010000212.1:22644699-22660653 GCA_026546855.1 Erythroxylum incrassatum | reverse complement strand
ATAATAATAATAATAATAATAATAATAATAATAATAATAATAATAATAATGATAATGATAATAATGATGATGATGATGATGATGAGTTTAATAATATAATTAAGAATAAAAATTGCTTATGTGGGGAGGGGGGAGGGGTATAAATAGTAACCACTATATTAGAATGAAAACTTGATATCCACCCCCTTTGGAGGGTTTAATAGATTCCCAAATTTAATGGAATTAATCTATTTCTTTGGAATTGAAAACCCCAAAGCAAACACTATTTTTTACAATCATTTCATTCCTTTATTCTTAAATCCTCAAACCAACGCCTCCTAAGTATTGAATCAAGGAAGCATTTTGAAATCTTCGCTTCTTTAGTCTTTATTCATATAGCTTATATATACATACGTGAAAAAACAAGTACGACAAGTTGCTCACATCGCTTTCTATTTTTGCTGGCTTGACTAGTGCCTAGGATATTGGAGATAAATAGCCTGAAACTTAGAAAGAAAGAGAAACGTGACAAGGAGACTTCGAAGGAACTTTGAACAGGTGGTGAGGTGAGACACATAGCGACAAGAAAAGTAAAGGAAAAGGCGAAAAGCACAACTACTGCACAAGTACGGAGTCCAAGTTGCAAAGTAATACTAGTATATAAAATTTTGAAACATTACAGCTATGGCTTCTAAATAGGCAACAAAAAGTGAGGCTTGTGGATGAATGATGAATGATGAATGCGGAGATGTGACCAATCCAATGGGAAAAGGCACATAGCTTGGTCCACATCTAATGGGCCTAACCTATTTGATGTGAAATCCCTACGTACCCAAACTTTGCATGTCAAAATTTACAAAAGGCATTTGTGTGCCCACACACTGGACCCTCTGAAAAGGCTTTGACAGAAATACACTCAGAAACTTGGCCCACCTCCTCCATGCATTCTTTGTTTGTTTTTGAAGTAATCCAATTATTGCTTTTTTGTTTTGTGTTGTTAAATAATTGTGTTTAATTCATCAAAGAATTATAACAACACTTAATTAGATATAATCCTATTATATGTTCTTAAATCCTTGATTTATTTATAATTGGAGAACTAGTGGTTAGAGAATTAGAGCTTTTTTTAATAATGAAGTTTAGTGTCTGCTAATAATAAATTAATTTATAAAAATTCAGTCATCATTTTATTTGTGATGTAGCTGGGCCTTCAAGTTAAAAGGAAATATGTACCTCAAGTACAACCTTTAGTAATAAATTATGATTTCCAGACATTCAAATACAAGTTTGTTGTATTTATTATTGAAAATTTATAAATAGATTATTGAAATTTGTATAAATTAAAGGGTTAATTGCAAAAAATCGTAAATTTGTTCAATTTTGCAATTATACCCCGAACTTCAAAATATGGCAATAAAATGTACAAATTTTCAATTTTTTTAATTCTAACCGAACGTTAATCTTTCCGTTAAGTTTACTGACATGGTTTGTTACATGTCTAAAAACACTAACTATTAATACACGTTAGCCTAAATTAAGAGAAGAAATGCAGATTAAAGAGATGATTTTCAATCTCTATATTTTCAGAAAAGGAGGACAAAAAAAATATATTACAAAATGTCCTATCATATATACGAGAAAGGTGAGCTTAAGGAATTGGAGCTGAGCTTAACGGATGAACTGACGTCACGTTAGAATTAAAAACAAAATTTAAATATATTATTGTCAATATTTGAAGTTCGGGTTATAATTGCAAAACTAAACAAAGGTTAAGATTTTTTTTGCAATTAATCCTAAATTAAATTAAAGAGTGATGGTGTCTAAATGATTTGAAAGAAAATGGGTAGAAATAATTTAAATATCCGTCATTCTTTTTTAAATTTAAAGGTCATAAATTATAATTAAAATGACTAGTGACTTTTTTTATGAATTCATTTATTATTAATATAACCTAAATTTAATTGTATCTTTTTATTTTCACCTAAAAAATGAGTACGGCTGTTGGAATTTTCATACTTATTCAAAAGATCCCCACCTAAACACATGTAAATGCGGTTATCGTAGTACATTGATTTCTCACTCGGCTAAGGTAAGTAGAATCGAATCCGATATCTTCTTTGTGCTGAACGAGCTTTTTCTGGCTTGTAGATTCATATACCTCGCCCTCTCTAAGATTCGAGCTTAAGTGTCCATATCCAAATCTTGTATAAATTTCTTTTTATTAATCAGGGTACCGGTAACTTAGTGGTAGGAGCAAATGAAAATGACAATACAGGTTGTTTAAAGATACGTCTTACCTTTTAGTACGAGTACTATGAAATTATTCGCGCAACCTGTTGGAGATGGGAGTTATGGTTTTCCTGCATTCTTTTGTTCAAACTTGAAGGTTTCAAGCAAGAAAATTTTCTTTTTTGTTCAAGATAAAATATTTGGTTGAAACATTATTGTTTCACGAAAAGTACGCCATTGGAAAACATAAATATTGGAAGATCAAATTCGTCCTTTGGCTACATAATGCTAAGTTGTCCGATTGACTTCAAATATCTCCATTCATTTGTTGACAAAGGAATGAGCTTTCATATTATTCAACTTTAAGTATAAGTTGTTGTATGGAACTAATTAATTCAAAAGATAATTGCTTTGATGCATATATCAATGTGATACGCTAAATGCATAGGACAAGTCAAGAAAATAAGGCCTATTCCAACATTTTACTTGCCAATTTGAGTAAACGTAAATTTGTATTGGTGTAACTAATCAAAAATCTTCGTTTAACTATAATGTAAACAAGTTTTGATGGAGGAGAAACAAAAACGTCACAAGGACAAAGCAGGTTCATTTGTATGTTCTTGGTTGGGAAACGACTCGCCTGTGTTTCAAAGGCGTAATTACGTAAATTTCTGATTCACGAAAAGCTCTGTTTTTTCAAAAAGAAAGGACAAGGGTAATCTATTGCCAGTTGGAACTCGGAAATAACAGGGCCTCATCATGAGATGTAAAGAATTTCCAACGTACTGCAGCATCCATCTTCAGAAAAAGGTTGAGAAAGATTCAAAGTACGGTAAAAGACAAAGAAATTGTCTAAGAAGAACACAAATTTAACAAAGAAAAGAGGATAATTATTTAACGCAAATGTCCTCAAGACTAGATCTTGATACCTCTCCCAAATTTGAGGCATCCAGCATGCCCGTTGGTCGCTTATGTTGCACTCTATTGTCGATATTTAATATCAATTTTTGCATTGTGACGTGCTCTTTTTAAGTTTTAACTGAACAATATGGACAATGCCCTTTTAGGTCTGAGATCTATAAGCTCAGTTTTTAACTTATTTCTATAAAGAGTTTTTGGCAAAGGGAATATGTTATGTGTAGGTGCTTTACATTAGCTATTAAAGGCCAAGATACAAGAGAAAAGACCCATCTCGTGTTAGTTAATTTGAAACTTGAAACTAACAGTGGCTTCTACTGTTTGTTTAATTAAGTGTAAAAGCAGAAATTGAAAACATCTCTACTAGGGATGTATAACAGTATAAGTCGCCATATAGGCATGTTTAGAGGAGACAAATAGAGGTTTACCAGTCTTCGTTAGGCATCATGAAAACTGACAAGAATTTATCTTTCTTAGGCCTGCTTGTTAGGGGGGTTTCTCCTCTCCTTTTGCATCACAAATACAAAATCTTCTTGGTCGTCTAGTCCAGTGTTTCTTTTGTTCCCCTATCTTTTCCTTTTCGTATCTCTCAACCTATTTCCACTCAAATAGTACTACTTTAGCCCCTACCTGGTAAAGAAGATACTGTCAGCCATAAGATCACTAGACCAATCCTTCAAAACCACCCTTTGAGACCTAAAAGAGGTCAAAAATTCTAAAATCCAAATGAGGGACAAACATTCCAGTTGTATCTTGTTGCTTTTGAGGAATGTAATAAATTTTTTATAAGCTCAAAAAAAAGCGCTTATTCCTCTAACACTGTGCTTTGTAATTAACAGCAGCACATTGCACATTATATATGTACTTTGCATGCATGCATGAATGCGCACGTGGCATCTTGATTAGTGATAGCCATTATTATTATTATTAGGTCAAGATACGATCTCTTCGTTGCTTACCTTGGAAAAGAGGAAACCAACCATGCGGGTCCCACCAAATCCAACGAGCCACACAACATCATGATTAATGAGAAGTGGGAGAACCACACAAATAATTTATTCCATTAAGCCAGATCTTCGTTAATTACTCCAATTCATACGCATTGGGGAAGAGATCCAAGCATTCTCCTACTCTCGGTTCACAGGACGTGAGAAGCAAACCACATGTAGGGACATCGCGTGAAGGGGACGTGAGGAAGGTTTTGCATGAGAAAAATAGGTTCAAAACACAAAAGGAGTAATGTGTGTTTGGTCTTGGGGTAGTCGCAAGTTTTTGGTGGGTTCGGGGTTTACAAAGCAAAGAATAGAGAGCATCTTTTGGAAAGCGGTGGTCGTCCCGTTTGTCGAACTGATCAGACCAGTCACCAATCTCTAGACGATCTGATTCTCTCTCTCTCTCTGTCTGCGTGTTTTTTGAATCTTTTGATCTAATGGGGTAGATGTTCCAGAGGAGTTTGTTCGGTATTGTCCATCATGGATATAGTGTGGGGTCACTTCTTTTATAAGTTTGTGTTCGTTTTAAGTTATACTACATAAAATATAATCTATGTGTACATATATATTGGATTTTCTTTAGTTTCATGAAGTGGGTCTTTGACCTTTTCTTTTTAGAGTTTCCATATTTGACTCGATCAAGATCCTTTCTCTTTCTTGTACTAAACCAAAGAAGAAGAAGAATTTTTGTTAGTTGGTTTGATGATTGCAGAGTATCTAATTTGTGGATACCCTTTATCTATCTTTCTCTATTACCAAAAATATCCGGATCTTCCCACAACTACGACAAGTCGTTTGTATCCACCAAAGATTTTGTATTCGTTTGAGGGGTTTGGATGAGTAATTTTTGGATACGAACAATTGCATGGGAGTGATTATAATGATGAAATCTGAGTTCTTTTTTGGGGTTCACGTGATTCAACTGAACATAATAGTACTAGTTGAATTTTGGTAAAAATAAAAAAGGAGAAGCTTGAAACTGGTTGTTGTTGTTGCTTGGCTGTGACTACTGGGGATCGAGTCACGCTCATCAGACAACCTAATGGATTATGGGATTGACCGATTGGATGGCCTATAACAACTTACGGAAGTGCAGACCATGACATGTTATGAGACTACGGTCTTTTGTTCTACGATGTATTGATTAAGAGAACCTAAGGACTAACTTTGTCACCCAATCTCTTCAAGGAGTTTGACCCACACGTTGCAGTTATTAGTAATTACATGTCTCCAAAACCCTAGTTGTTCCTTATGCTACAAAAGAGTTTAGTATGGCATGAGAAATTTGGTAGTAAAAGCAAGTGTTTTTTAAGTGGAGCGTGGCGATACGGAGATGTGAGGAGAGTGAGAATTTATTCCATTTTCCTTGGGAGGGTGGCAGTGACAGACAAAGGCAGAGATAGGGATACGGACAGAGGTTTGTTTTGATGGTATTTGGGGTTTTTTAATAAAAAACTGGAGAGAGAGAGTACTATAGCAATAGGGCGTCCTCGTGATCGGAGAAGGCAGATCCATGGAAGACTGTTCCCTCTAGTCACGTGGGCTCTTTTGACTACCCAATGACCAACCCATCTGTACCCCTCGCATTGTTAGGAGCACCCAGCAACCTCAGCGCCATCATCATAAGGTTTTAATCAATTCGCTTTAAATTAATAATTTTATTTAACCAAATCTCATTAAGATATATAAATCCACCCACTTTGTATTTGGATTGGGAATCATAATAATAATAATAAGGATGTCATTTTTGTTTTTGTTTTTGAAGGAATGCCATTTTTGTTGTTAAATTGCATGAAATGAAATTAGCAAAATGTAACAAGTCCAGAAAAGTTTTCATTCTATACCCTTTGGAATACTATAAATTGGGAGGTTGAGAAGCCAGATGAACTTGAATCACAAACCAACTACGAGTTACAAACAGTAACTACAAACATCACACTTTCGCATACCCCCTCGGCCCTCACCTCCTATCAATAAACGCTCACTGACTCCATCTGACTAAGCTGACTCAATTTTATTATCTTTCTCATCCTGAAGTGTATTGTGTAGTTGTTTTTTCCCCCCTTCCGTCCTCTCTGATCTCTCCAACATGCAAATTGGGTCCATTTCTGTCCGACTGTCTTTATAACTCTCTCATTTACTACTATATACGTATTATGTCCGTCTCTCTATTTGCATTTCACGACAACGTTTACCGCAGGTGCTGACTGGTATTTCGCCATTTTATTAGATTATAAAGCTACCAGACAGCACTTCTCTTCACCCTCCTCTCTCTGCCTGTCTATCTCCTACCTTTCAGCCCTCTTCTCTAAGTTCCTCTTGTATTCAAATACTATATTATTGCAACTGGTTCTGGGCTTTTACTATTTGGTTCGTACTCTCTGTAACAACCCTTCAGCTATAAACTCACCTTCTCTACCTTTCCTTGTTCACATCTCTCTGATTCATTTCTACTGGAACCGACCGTTTGTTCTCTCGTGGTGTCAAAGAGAACCGTTTACTGAATCTGAGTACAGGAATTGAGAGATCGATGATGCACAGGTGCAGTAGCTCTCAGGGGAACACGATGGGTCCGTGTTCATGCGGTCTGTTCCATAGCCAAAGCAACTCTTTCTCTATGCTATTTTCTATGCCGAACCACCATAAATCTTGCCAAGAAACAGATATGTACACTTTCACGTCCTCTTCTTCAACTTCTGTTGATTGTACTCTTTCGTTAGGAACCCCGTCGACACGTCTAATCGAAGATGACGAGAAAAGAATCCGACATGAATGCCGTCCTAGTTCTTGCATGCCCAACCTTTGCTGGGATTTATTGCAAACCAATAACGCACCTTATACATCTCAAGCCCACAAAACCAGTCGTGCAAACATTGGTACAGGCAATAACCACCTTGCCAATAATGATCCTCTACTTGCTCGCCGCTGTGCCAACTGCGACACCACTTCTACTCCTCTCTGGAGGAACGGACCAAGAGGTCCTAAGGTAATTTATATATACACCCACAAGCATCGATGAAGCTGTTATTCTCAAAGTTTCATATTTCGGTTGGTACAAGCATATGTAAAATGTGAACTTGTACTCTTGTGATAACTTCGTCTTTTCTTGTTTATCTATTTTGTAAGTGTTAGTTTGTAAGAAAATTAGTGGTACCCGTCGATTGAGCAAATGTGTGATGTGATTCTTTTGCTTGCAGTCACTTTGCAATGCATGCGGAATTCGGTTCAAGAAGGAAGAGAGAAGAGCCGCAGCTGCAAATGCAAATACTAATGGAACACCAACGGAAGCAATTGATCCTCACTATGCTTATCAGAACAATTCATGGGTTCAGACCCAGAAAATGCCATGCTTCCCTCCAGCAAATGAATTCAGGTTCATAGAGGACAGTGATCGAGATTCTGATACAGGAATTCCTTTCCTCTCTTGGAGGCTTAACGTGACGGACAGGCCTAGCCTTGTCCACGACTTTACGAGATAGAATAAAATTTCAAATAAAGCAGGAAAAGAAAAAAGAAAGAAGAGAACGGTCAAGATGATGAACGCGGTGACTGCAACGTATAAAACGATGATGATGTTGAAGATGTTGGTGATGGTGATGGTGATGGTTATTGTCCAGTCTCGTCAAATTCTTTTTCTCTTTTCAGTTTGGTTTGGTCCTTTCCGTCTTTTCCCGTCTCCAGTCTACATAGACCGAGTGAAAACTAGATAATTCTATGTTATTAGTTTGCTTTTACTTTAGATTTCATTAACTTTATTTTTGGTTTCCTATAAAAATCCTTCTCTTGGGTCACTTTCTCTCGGTTTACTTCCCCATTATACCAACTGAAAAGAGAAGACGTCGGCTGATCATCTTACCTGCACTGTCTATGAGTCTTATGTAGTATGATGTAGTCTTTGACCTGCGAATCTGTACGCTTCTGATTATTATATTACATTTTCATTTATATTGATCAGAACTGAAGTTTTACCTGATAAGCCTGAGACCATTACTTCTGATATTGATCTCATGGGTTTCACAACCAAAGGATAATCAACTGATTGTCCAATAACACCATTGTTTGATCAGGATCATTTTCTGATTCTGATGACTATGACGTTTCAGACCATGGGAATGGTTTTTGTCGCATAGCTTAGCTGTGTCCATTTGACTGTCAAGTTGACCCGTATGTAAGCAGAAACTGCAGGGTCCTCTGCAGGTGGGACTGCATAATTTGTTTTTTCTCTTGGGGTTCCTTTTTTTATATATATTTTTCTATTTCCATTTTATAATTAGTTCTTAAACCATTTGCAAATGTCAATTCTAGGAAGAACCAAAGTTATGTTGTAACGTCTAGATTCTATAAATGGTTTTAAAGAATGAATAGTTCTTTATGATTGCAAATCCAAATGATCGAATACAGTACTCGTCATGTGACGCATTTATATAATGAAGCTACGAGATACGTTAGTCGTTGCAGACAAGCTAAATAAAAGACTCAAAATTGAACAGGTACCGAGAATGGAATTGTTGTTATATGGTTCACAACTTGTTAAAACAAGATCGAATCGACAACCCTTCCCCACTGATGAAATCGTTAAGACATAACTCTTCGATTTTCCTTTTCCATCGGTTTTGTTAGAGCTTTTTGGCGTAAGATGGGGCAAAGCAAGCTCTGTTCTAACTCTAGTTTGCGGCACCACAAGACTTATTTCCATTGTCAGTGAACGCCTAGGGATGAATATTAGTTGAGCCTGCTTGATGATTGTATAATCTTTTTATGCAAGTTCTATGCCTAGCCGGTTTGTATTGTTACATCGGAAATAAATTGCTCTTACAGTGATGTATCTACCTTTATGTACGCATATACCTTTTTTCTTCTAAAAGCCCTATGGTTAAGATATTATTACCATTGTCTTCAAAATATATACCACCATCCCTTTTATCTTCTAAACTAAAGGATTGTTAATTTTAGAATGTGCATTGTGTTAGTGAATATATAAAATTAATTAAATTAGTCTCACACAATAGTTTAAACTATTGTGGTGAAACGGTCACTTAACATAGTATCAGAGATTTCATCAGCCTCTTGTTTCAATTCAGTGTAACCAATGCTTTCTTATAAAATCACGAACATTCAAACTCATGACCATTATTTGGAGACTTACAAAGACTCTTACGGTCCTCTTTAAATCACGGACTAGACAAACACTGCGCTCTTGGTATTCTTCCTCATTTTCATTGCAAAACATTTAATAATTAGAAAAAACTAGTTTAATACAAGTTGATTAAAGTGGATGTTTAGGGTTTTATTGGTTGAATAAAAAGGGCATATAAATGGGTACTTCAGGAAGTTTTTCTAAATGTCATATATCAGTTTTGCAAATAAAGTTAGGCAATGAGTTCAAGAAATTATTCCTAATGAAATGATGTTGGTCTGAGCTCTTGAGAAGACTGCGAAATCTTACTGCCATATATGTCTTCGATTCCTGGTTAAACGTAAATTCGATAACCTTTTAACTTATAGTGAAATAGAGTTTTAAGCATTTAGGAAATTAGAGTTTCAGAAACCTTTAATTTCTGTGAAAAAATATATAAATAGGCCTATGTGATAATAAAATTTCATTATAATTAGTCTTTTTATATGTAACTCTAGTCTCTAAATATTTTGTTGAGAGTTTTATAAGAAAAGACCTTTGAGACCTAAGAAGAACCATGAAAAAGCTTTTTGAAAGAACTTTTAAGAGAAGTTATATAAAGTTGTTGTCATGCTTCTCTTTATATGGTATTTCTCGCATTAATAAAAGAAGGGATAATCATTCTTAATGTGTCCAACCTTTCGAGATTTTTTTCAATCTATTGTCAAAGCTTTAAAATTTTCAATTGAGTAACAATCTTTTAAAACCTTATAATGAAAAAATTAGTTTAATATAGTTACATGGCTAACGAAAGTCTAATTGTTCATGACCTATAGCTATCTACCCGGAAAAGAGTAGCTAACTAAGCAAAATACCCAGTTATCTATACTTGGTTACTTATAACCCAAACTCATAATCAAATCCCAATAACCCAAATTTACCCAAATTCACTTTACTAAACACAAAAAAGGACTAGTTACATTGTCTTTGCATCCTCATTCGTCCTTCTTGGTATAACGTCTAAAAAGCACGATCTCTGATTCGTCTTTGACTCGAAAACATGTGCTTTCCTTTTGTCTTTGTTGTTTCACAAGGTAGGTATGCCAAAGTCATGTTACATAGTCTTACATTAGGTCATTATGTGAACATTTAGCATACTAATTTTGGGTTTCCTGCTATCACTTTGCAACTCGAATATTGAACTTTCAAAGGAAGCCAAGTATTAACTGTTCTTTTCTATGACAATTCTCCTGATGTTCACGATGTTGTCTTGAGGAGACAGTTGGATTATTTGACATATAAAAGGCTAATGGTTCTACTTTTCAAATGACTAGAAGGTAATTAATTTGTTGAATCATTTATATACATATGTTAAAGAGCACATCCAAGTTTGTGAACTTTAATTTAAAGAGCATTCTTGATAGTGACTATGTACCTAAATAGCTAGTTAGATAGATATAAGGCTATCTCTAGGTGAGTAGATCCATGAAAGTGACATCGAAGGTGGAACTCAAGTTTCTTATAAATGATATGTCCGTTGCATTATTGTATAATGAAACATCTTCAATGACAACTTTTTATGATCTTGTGAAATAATTTCAAGATTATTAATGCATTAGTTTAATAGTATTGAAATCATGAATTAATTGTTATGAAATTTTGATCTTGAATTGTATATGTTTGTTCCTCGAATGAAAATGGTATGATATTTTGAATCGAACTTCAAAGATGTTAAAGAAGCTAAACAATCTAGAATTAAAAAAGAAAATGCTAAAGATGGAAATTAAAATTATAAGTTGTGTATTATTAGAGGTTATTAAAAATTGCTATTAGTGAATGTAAAATATTGATTATATTATTAGTGTTTTATAAACCAAGTAGAGGATTTTAGCTAACATTATTCAATATATCCTAGCTTTCTGAACATGCTTATGAACATGATATTCAATAGTCCTCTATTATTCTATATTCAATGATTGATTGAGTACATAATTATATCTCCTTGCTTTTAAACCATTTTGTATATAATTAAAAAGAACTTCAACAAATAATCCTCTAAGTGATAGCTTCAATATGTATAGATAATCCCAATCATCAAATTTTTGAATCAGTCTCTTTATCATTAAATCTATTTCCTTCATTGGTTTTTGAAGACTTTCTCATGATCCCAATCATCAAGTTCTTGAATCAATCTTATTAACACTTAACTGACTTAGTAAAATAAAATGAAATACTTAATGTATAACAGACCAAAGCACCAATGTGCATTCATATAAACATTTCAGTTTACAAAAGTATTTCTTTGTTCCCATCTTGTATTTTTTAAAACACACATGTACGTTCATATAAGCATTGTATAAAACACACATGTACGTTCACACATGTTCCCATCTGATAGGGCAAGGCACAGAGGCATTGTATAATCCAAAACTATTTTTTTTATAAAATTATAACTTTTGTATAGATCTTGTAGGATAAGGTACATTGGTAAAATATATCTCTGCATAAAACTTCCTGAAGCTTTTGATCTTGTCCTCCTCTTCCTTATATTTGTTTCATCCTAAAAAATGATAAACATATATATAATCAAAGCATAACCTAATTGTCAAAATTGGTTAAGACAAATAATTCAATACATATAACCTCTAACAAGTAATAACTAATAACTCATCTTGTTTTTGCTACTTGAGGTTCTTTACCCCCCAGTGTCCCATATCCAAGGGGTAGTCTCTTTCTTTTCTTTGGCTTTGAAATGGGTCATCAACTTGAAGAATTAATATTAGAACAATTTGATTGGACATCACTTGTAGACTGCATTGAAAAAATGAAAACAAAAAATGTTTAAGGAATAAGACCTGTATGAAAAAGAATAATAAATGATTTGTTAACCTATATGTGTATCCGTTGAAACTTATTGCAATACATCTTTCATAACACCAACTCCAAATTGAATTAAACAAGTAGCAATTTTTAGATAAACCTAAAATTTTCAAGAAATTGAGAAATTCATAATGATAAAAACCCAAGAGATTAGAAATTTCAAATGAATGAAGTCTAAACAAGATTTCATGAAATTAAAAGCATAATTAGTACATAAATCCTTAAATTAATACCAATGATTTTATAATTTCAATAAAAATTCATAAATTATAAAAACTATCAAATCTAAAATGAAATAGATGAATACTGTTTAGGAGTCGACAAGAATGGATCTTGTAGATTAAGAGGGTTCTTTTACAATGTTTCAAGTTTCCTGAGTCTCATCACATAAGGTGAGAATTGTCAGAGAAAGCAAGCCTTATTTTAATAACAAATATTAAAAACTTATAAAAGATCATAATGGATCCCCAAGAATATTGAAGGCTTAAGGAAACATATTACATGATAGAAAATTAATATATGGAACATATATGCATTTAACATATATGTCTTGAATAATCTAATGATCTCCTCAAGATAAAATTGTGATCATAAAGAGAATTATCATAAAAGAGAACAGGTAATAGGTTCTAAAAGTTCAATACTTGAGTTGCAAAGTGATAGCAAGAAACCCAAAATTAGAAAGCAAAACATTCACAAAATGACATAATGTAGGAATATGTAACATGATTTTGGCATACCTACCTTATGAAATAGCAACGACGAGAGGAGAGTATGTGCTTTGAAGCAGATATCGTGCTTTCCAAATGTGAGACCAACGAAGATGAACGAAGTTATAGAGATAATGTAACAAGGGTTTTTTTTTTTTTGTATTTGGTAAAGTGAATTTGGGTAAATTGGAGTATAGTGAATTTGGGTGATGGGTAAAGTAATGGGTTTAGGTGACAATTAAAGTAATGGGTTTTAGGCTTACTTGAGGCACATTAACATGTTAGTAATGAAACTAGCATTTTTAACTTAGTTGTTAAATTTTTAAAAAGTTAGTCATTCAATTAAAAAATTTTAAAACTTGAAATCTCCTATCGAAAAGAATCCCACAATTAGATATTTTAAAAATGATTATCCCGTAAAATTTTTTTATCTCTTTGTTGTATGTCCTTTTATATTACTTTCATTTTTACAATAATTAATATGAAAGCAATTGATATTGTGACTCTTAGTCACGTTGTCAACAATTTTATCATTATTAGCAGAAGACACATGTACCTTGATGGCGTCAGAGTGTAAGCAATTAAATGAAACAATCAGTCTCAACATCTTAGCGTGCATGGCTGTAAGTTCTTCTGGGCTTGGGTATTACCTAGGCTTATGTCTAACCGTACTCGTTCAGTTTCAGGCTATTATGAGTGTTAGATCCAAAACTATAGGCTTTGGTCCAAAATTTTCTGCACACGGATAGTGGTGTTAGCTAATATTTATGATCACCTATTAACCGAAATGGTACACATTATGGTAGACTGTGCTTCAAATCTTTTGAAGTCTATCGAATTCCTTGTACATAAAATCCGGCCTAACATATTCAGACATATGAGAATTCACTTGAGTGATAAAAATACTTGGAATTTAAGTGACCTACTATATTTTCAGATGCATAATTTCCTCACTTGAGGACAACTAATATGATATATTATAATGATAGAGATTTGGTGTAAACACAGGTGATGAATTGGACGATCAATCATTTCAAAACGTCACATTAAACAACTAGATAATAAGCTAGATAGTTTTAGTCTTTTAGCTACTAGCTTGGACGGATCATTAAGGTTGAAATGTCAAACGAGAGGGTCAGGTGGGAGAGCAGACGGTGCAGTAAATCCAAACCAAAAAACGTTGTACGTTATAGATGTAAAGATGTAACGTGAGATTTCTGAATAGTGGCATAGGTTACGTGTGCAGGAAAGGTTTTTTTTTTTATAGGTAGGTAAAGCTGTTGAACCGAAAAGAACTCTCGAATTAACAAATATAAATAACTTAAATAATATTATAAAAAATCACGAATTTACCGTATCCGATGGGCTAGTTAAGGAATGAAAACCTGCGCTAAATGCGGGAAAGGTTTGTTATCATCAAATATAAATTTAAATTTTTATTACAAGGATCCTGTCAAGACTTTCATATCAGGTCAAGCTAATATGCACTAATAGAGTAGGTTTATTATTAGTACCGGGATTAGATTTGGTTTTATATGATACTATATACTAATATCGCTTAATATTGAGTACTATTTTTAGTAATTTTTTAATTTATAAAATAATAATTTTTTAAATTATAAAATAGTCTTTTAATATATTATATTGTATAATTTATAATTTTATATTAACATTATCTTTAAAAATCATAATAATAGAAATTTAAAATAATAACAATTTATTTATTTTTATTAATATTATTTTAACATATTTCACATATAAATAATACTCACAATTAATATGAAAAAAGATCATTTAATCATTATACAAATATAAAATTAAGAACAATACAAAGTATTTAAAATATTACAATTTCATCATATAATAAATAATAATTACATCAAAATATCAAATAAAAAACTATGACTTTCTAACTATTACAATTTACAACAAGAGTTCGTATGAAGGGAAAAACCAACTAGAAGTGAAACTTGAAACAAAAACATTTACAATTATATTTATAGTACATGCATAGATTTTAACATATACATCGCATAGAAGTGATATTAAATGAAGAGCGAAAATAATTCAATTGAATATCCGTTCAAATCTCAATGAAACCAATTCTCGTTTGATACAAAATTCTCATCTTCACCATCATTCAAATTCATTGCACAAAATGACATGCCAATACTTTTCCAACAAATATTATCTTTTCAAGTCACTCTTATCGATCAAACTTAATGCCTCCTAAGCCCAATCCTCTAAAATGTCAATATCATTAAGGCAAATTGGATCTATAGAACTACTTGTTCTATTAAGAGTCCTAGTAAAAAATAAAATTACATTATTAAAAATTACAAGAAATTATATCTAACTTAATAATAATAATAATAACAACAACAATAACAACGTATCTTTTCCAAAGCTTTAAATTGTATCGAACAAAGACTAAATCATTCAATCTTTTATGCTCTAATTTATTCATTTTCATGAAATAGATGAATTTAAATATGCTCCAATTTTTTTCACCCCTTGATGTACTCGCACATTGACTTAGAATTTCACAATTACAAATTCATAATTTACAATTCATAACTCATCCACGATAGATGATACACCACATCCACAAGTCGCAGGCCTACAACACAATCACACACGTATGCGCACACATGCACGCGCGCGCACACACGAGAACTAGGGGTGCTCACGAAAACCTGTGAACCTGTGAATCGGACCTGAACCGCATGAATCGAATCTCTCAGGTTCAGTTCGAACCAATCCTGAAAAATCAAGTTCATGGTGCAGGTTCAGGTTTCTAACTTGCGGTTCTAGGTTAACCGAACCTATAACAGGTTAACCGAACCAAACCTGATTTATAGGTTCAGGTTTAAACCTGAACCTGAAACACCCAAAAAAACCTATTATATATTTAGACATAATTTAAGAGGATATTAATAATAATAAATTCACTAGTATTTCTTGAGTAAAAAAAGAAAAAGGAAAAAAACTACTTTAATTCTATGTTGTTAAACATTAATCTTGAATATTGCTATTATAAGTAACAACTAATACATAACACTCAATACTTCTACTTCAAATAGTAATTAATATGTGTCAAAGTTATTGATCGAAGTATTAAACTATTAAT
>JANVCL010000212.1:22608536-22626487 GCA_026546855.1 Erythroxylum incrassatum | reverse complement strand
TTATTTTATGAATTATATATGTAATTTTCATACTTATTTAATGAATTATTATTTTATATTTTCAATGGGCCTCAAGATTTTTTTTAAATTATTATCTTATGCATTTAGCGAGGTTATTATTTTATCCCATTGGCCCAAGTTGAGACCGGAGAAAATTATTATTTAATTGAAATTATTAATTTATCGAGATTTTATTGTAGTTTATTTGATTTATTCCTCGGCTATCAGTTCAAATGACATGAAAACAAACAAATGCAGTTGCCATAAATTAGAAGGCAAAAAGCACTAGTGTTTATGCAGCAAAGTTGTCTGTAAGCTTCACATCAAACTTGCACTTATTAATAATCGAACTGGCCTCTCTCTCCTGAATGTTTCATCTTCAAGTCCTCGTTTCTTAACATAACAATTTATTCTCTCGTGTCGAATTTACACCAAGAGACTCCATAATCATGGGATTATTCTGTTGAACTTCCCCTTGTTCAGACCCAGACTTGCACAACATTGTCCTCGCCCTTTTGCCTAGCATGTAAGTATCATCATTAGCGCCTAATAGCTCAACATTGAGGTCAAAACTCCAAATTAAATTCAGATTGATCACGTATATTATGAAAAACAACAGTAACAACTCAACATTGTAAGAATATGGTCTTATTGGTGTACACACTCTAAATAGATGCAACAACAATAATACCCAATATAAATCTCGCTATCGCATAAAATCTAGAAAAGTATATAATGCGCAGCTTTATCTCTAATTAGCAGAGAGATATTATTTTAAATATATGAATAATGATATTAATATAATTAAAGAGTCTAGCCTATATTTCTTATTTAATAGTAAAATAAATCTAAATCGTTTATTTTAATCATTTGATGAATGTACCAAACTAAAAATTATGGATATATAAATTAATCATCTCTCTACTAATTAAGGTTGCAAGCAATTTTTTGTCTACAACTAAGAGAGAAACCAATTTTAACAAAAACTGCGGTGATGTTTTTTTGATCTCTTTACAATAATGACATAATTTGCAACAAATATACAATATTACACTCTTATAATTATAACAATGAGGTGGTGACGAGTAACTCAAGAGCAACCTACTCTGATACCATGTTAAATTTTTATATGATTGAACCTAAATAAACTAAGCACATATAAGCTTAAATGAGGTTCCATCCCAAAATCAATTAGTATTAGAAGGAGTAATTTATTAGACTTATATGCATGCTCAAGGCCATATATTCTTTTGATGTGGGACAAAATCTTACTTATATTTCAATACAATTATTTATTTAAGATTTTAAAGTTATGAATGTCAATTTTTGTTTTATGTCATATTTTTATACGTAGTATCAAAGTTTGTGTTTTAAATAAATAATTTATTCATTTATGTTTTCGATGATTGTTAATATTTGGGGTGTTTGGCTGACAAATAATTTGGTGAAAATCACGGCATTGAGAATTCTGTTTCCTTAGCGAATTCTGTTTTAAGTGAAATCAAACAACAATTCTGGAAGACTTCTTTTAAAGCTGCAAAAACAACAATTCTGTGCATACCTATGCCTTTCAAGAATGATGGCAATATTAATCTCTACAATCGAGGTGCCATGGGAAGACAAAATATATTCAATTCCAGGAATTTTTTTTTCCTGTTTTGGAAAAAAATGCTGAAAGTTAGAACTCTTTGAAGTGATAGTTACAAAATTTCTCCGATTAGTTAAGGAGTTATTCTTTCAATTATTGCATTAAAAAAAATCTTCAGACTTAGGGAGCACTGAAATGTGTATCTAGCTCTCCTATGGCTTGTAGGCTTGTAAGTTTTTGGTTTTCCGACCATGCTTGAGGCTTGTTTATCTGGAAACACGCGCTAGGCATTGCAATGTATTACCTATCTTTATTGATTTATTTCTGGTCCTACATCTTTATTATCATAAGTCGTATGCATGTGGGATAATTGAAAACAGTCTTTTTAATTACATTATAGGGGTAAAGTTACGTACTATCCGATTTTCCGAATCCTGCTTCAATATAAATTTTTTTCTGAGGTATAATGATGATAATAATGATGACGCGCTAGGTATTGGTCCCATTACGAGAAATACTTTTTAAACAAGGAGAGATCATAATTATTTCATAAGTTATGGAATTTGGGAATGCTTATGAGCACTTCTGTATCGACAAAAATATCGCAAGCAGCTCCGGTCCCTTGTTTTTCAGGTCACGTGCCTAGGGATTTGTATGAAATATTTGTTTCATTCTTAGCCTACCGACCAACTTTATGAATATTATTATTACAAATATAAGTTATGTGTTATGCATTAAATTTATACGCCACATTAAATTTAAAGAAAATTTTATCGTGTATAAAGAGTACTCATTCATTCATAAAATATTAACGTTCATGATTGAATTACTTACACAAATAAATGATTTTTATTAGTTGACAAAATTTTAGAATTTATCGAAAGATAAATTAATAGTCTATTACTAATAAACATAATAGAGGAAAATCAATATTAATTTGTCAAATATGTTATGTATTTAAAGATATTGATTGTATTTGATGGTTTTTTTGTTAGATTATTTGATAAAGTTTTTATGATATTAAATTTATGATAATATATAGTTAAGTTTAAAATTTTGAAGTATATTATTAATGTTTAATTAACTGAATTCGATAATTTATTAAATATTATGTATTTGTAACTATTTCTCTTCTTTTGCATGCTTCTTCTATTACTGTATTTAATAGTTTGAATTCTTTGACTGGTGCAATAAGTCAATTTTTATTTAAGTGTTATGAATCTTAATTTAGCATTAATGGAGAAAAAATTGTCATTATGAATATGAGTAGTGAGGTTAAGAAGACGAATTATAAAACATAAGAAAGGTCTAATAGATTACGTTTTAATTTTATGCGAATGGCTAATGCCAATGCTATTAAGACCAATATTCCACAAACTAAAAGTGCTAAAGAATACATTAAATTGTGGAAGTGTTCTGAGGACAAGTCTATCACTAATACACTAATGGTTGAACTTATGACTATGAAGTTTGATTAGTTGCGAAGGATATAACATCATGTCCTAGAGATGATGAATATTGCTGCAAAATTAAAGACCATGGGCATGATAGTTGACGACTCCTTCTTAGTTCAATTCATTATGAACTTGTTACCTCCTGAGTATGGATCATTTCAAATTAACTACAACTTTTTCAAGAATATGTGGAATGTTAATGAATTGTACAGTATGCTTATTCAGGAGAAAACAAGTCAAAGAATCAATGAGTTCATTCAATTAATCTTATAGGTTAAGGAGCTAGCAAGATTCACATAGAAAAGAAAGGCACATCTAAACGTTTTATATGTTTCGAACTAAACCTAAATGAAGTTCCTTCCAATACTGAGTGGCTTGATTCTGGTCCTACTACTCATATTTCTCATGTTACATAGGGATTCTTTACAATTTGAATCATAAACGTAACTGAGAACTTTCTATTATTGGAAAATTGTAAGAAGGTCTCAATTGAAGGCATGGGGACTTATCATCTAATATTAGATAGTAGTTATCACCTGGATCTAATACAAACTCTCTATCCACCTTCAATTTCTAAAAACTTAATTTCTGTTACTAAACTTGATGAAAGTAGTTTTACTTTTAAATTTGGTAATGGTTGTTTTAGTTTATTTAAACATAATTCCATTATTGGTTGTGGAATTCTTATAAATGGTTTATGTAAATTGAAACTTGATGTTAATTTTTTGAATCCCCATTTTTTGTTTATCATATCATTGGATGTAAGTGTAGCATAATGATTGATAATTGAGCTTACTTATGGCATAAATTTTTAGGTCATATATCCAAAGAAAGAGTAGAAAGATTAGTAAAGAATAAAATTCTTCTAAATTTAGATATTAATAATCTTGATGTAAGGAAAGCAAACTAAACACAATAAGAAAGGATCAACAAGAAGTACTCAACTCCTTGAAAGTATACACACTGATATATATGGATCTTTTGACACTCCATCTTTTAGTGGAGAAAAGTAAGTTATCACCTTTATAGATGATTTTTCATATTATGAATGCGTCTATTTGCTTAATGAAAAATCTTAAGTAGCAGACACCCTTAAGGTATTTGTAAAGGAGGTTGAAAGACAATTAGATAAAAAAGTGAAAATTGTAAGAACTGATAGAAGTGGTGAATATTATGAAAAATATGACGAATTAGGAGCATGTCCATGTCCATTTACAAAGTTTCTTGAGAAACATGACATATATGCAAAGCATACTATGTCAGGCATACCTCAATAAAATGGTATGATAGAAAGGCATAATAAAACATTAATAGATACGGCTAGAAGTATAATGAGTAATTCCTTATTATCCAAAACCTTGTGGATGCATATACTTAAAACTGTTGTGTATTTGCTAAATAGGATTCTTAGTAAGGTATTCCTTGAAACTCCTTTTAAGTTATGAATTGGAAGAAAACATCTTATGTAGCACCTATATGTTTGGGTTTGTCTAGCAAAAGCATGAGTTAATAATCCACATGATTTGTTGACTAAAGAAATCTAAAAGGTATAGGTTTTACTGTCCAAACCAGAGCCTAAAAATTGTTGAAATAGCTAACGACAAGATTATTGAAAATGGTGAAGTTTAGTGGAAGCGTTGAAAACGTGTTTTAGACATCAATGAAATAAAGGTTGATGCTCTATTACCCATATATGTTCCAGACTTCCAGTATCTACATCTATACCAAATGTTATCCTACTATTGGAACAAAAAAAATAATTTTAGACAAGATTTGGATGAAATAACACCTCATAAAGAAACTAACTAAACTAATTAGTTTAAATGAATCACGTGGAATAACTTTGAATAAACCTATAAGAATAGGAGATCAACTATTCCTAATGAGTATATGGTTTATTTGCAAGAGTTAGAATTCAATTATAGTATTAATAATGATCTTGTTTCATTTTCACTAGCCATAAAAAGTGATAAGTATGATAAATGGATTGATGTTATGAAAGATGAGTTAAATTCACTGAAACAAAATAATGCTTAGGACCTTGTTAATTTGCTAGAAGGATCTAAATGATTCAGATTTAAATCTTTAAATCCAAGCGTGACTCAAATGGAAATATTGAGTGGCGTAAAGCTAGACTTGTTACCAAATGTTACACTCAAAAGGATGATATTGATTATAAAGATACTTTTTTGTCTGCCTTAAATAAAGACTCATTTGAGAGTAACTATGGTATTTATGACTTAGTTTGATTTAGAGCTACATTAAATAGATATGAAAACTGCCTTTCTAAATGATGATTGTGAGGAGGAAGTTTGTATAAATTAACCTGAAGGTTTTTCAATAAAAGGAAAAGGTCACATGGTGTGTAAACTTAAGAAATCAATATATAGACTTAAACAAGCTTCTTGACAATGGTATATTAAGTTTAATGATACTATAACATCCTTTTGTTTTAAAAAAATACTATTGATCATTGTATCTATCGAAAGATTAGTAGGAATAAGTTTGTATTTTTAGTCTTATATGTTGATGATATTTTACTTAGTCCTCATATTGTATAGGATTAAAGACTTTCTCTTTAAGAATTTTGATATGAAAGATATAGGAGAGACATCCTACATGATAGAAATTTCAATATTCTGAAACAGTTCATAAGGATTGGTAAGGTTATCTCATAAGTATACATCGAAAGCATTATTAAGAGATTTAATACGAACAAATGTTCAATAGGGATTGTCCTAATATAAAAGAGGATAAATTTAGTCTTATGTAATGTTCAAAGAATGATATAGAACATAGAAAAATAGAATTGATTCCATATGTTTTTGTTATTAGCAATCTGAAGTATTTGCAAACATGTACGAGACTTAATAACAACTTCATGGCTAGAATGCTAGGCAAATATCAAAGTAATATTGGTATATAGTATTATAAAGCTACAAAGAAAGTCTTGAGGAATCTTTAAGGGATAAAGGACTATATGCTCATGTATAGAAGATCTAATCCATTAGAAGTGATTAGATATTCGTATTTAGATTTTGTTAGATGCATTGATAGTATAAATTAACATTTGACTACTTATTTCTACTAACAAAATGAGCAATTTTATGGAAAAGTGCTAAACAATTTGTCATTGCTTCGTCCACTATAGAAGTAGAGTTTGTAGCTTATTTTAAGGCTGCAATTCATGCTTTATAGCTGCAAAACTTTATTTAAGGTTAGGGTTGTCAACATCATTACTAAGTCATTGAAAATTTATTGTGATAATTCTACAACAATTTTCTTTTCTAAGAATGGCAAGTACTCTAAAGTTGCTAAATATATGAAGTTGAAATATTTTGTCGTAAAAGAGGAAGTTTAGAAATAAAAAGTGTGTATTAAACATATCAAGATGAATCCTATAATTGCATGTCCCTTAAATTAAGGCCTTCTACTAAAATTATTCAAGGAACATGTTCAAATAAAGGCCTTGATTATATTGATGAATTTTTAATACTCTTGAGCTTAATAAAGTTTTTGATTGTCAATTTTCTTATTTATTATGATTATGTACATCTAACTATTATTAAATAAGAAGCAGACTTGTCTATGGGAAATTAATGAGGACCCTTATGATATTTATATATCACTTATGTTACCTTACACGATGAATTACTAATGTTGTGGTATATAGAAGGAAGTATGAGATGTTAAAGTGTATAATTGTCATGAATTGCATTATGTGGTTTATTATGTTGAGGAAAATTATGAAGATATTAGGAGATTTATTTATAGGTTGTTAATGTTTAAATTATTAAAATAAATTATGAAGTATTGGGCCAATTAGTATATACTCTAAAGTATTTGACCATATTCCAAATATATTAATAATGATATTAATATAATTAAAGAGTCATAATTGGTCCATATTTTCTATTTAATAGTGAAATAAATCTCAATCATTTATTTGGGTAACCTAATAAACATACCAAATTAGGATTACAAACAAAATTTTCATCAAGTTTCTATGACTGTAAAAGAGTCAAGAGAGAGAAAACCAATTGTAACCAAGAATGTGGTGGAGTTTCACAATCTCTTTATGCTAATGACATCTTTTGCATCAGGTACAAAATATTATACTCTAATGATTTGTGACAATTGTTTATTCAAGATCCTAAAGTTATGAATGTCAACTTTGATTTTATGTCATAAAGATCATATTTTTACAGCATCAATATTATCCTCACCGTTTTGCCTAGCATCTCTAAGTTTCATCATCAACGCTTAAGAGCTCATCATTAAGATCAGACTCCAATTCAAATCCATATTGATCACCTATATTGTGAAAAGAAACAGTAACAATTCCTTGGTTAGATTGCTCGTTGAGATATCTTTTTTTTCCTATAAATTTGTTATCTTAGAAATCCTCTTGTTTCTTTCTCCCTCTCTCTTATGGTATAAATAAACCTACAATTTTCTTTCCCTATCAAGCTACACACAAGGATCACATTCATAATGCAAACGGTTCAATGCTTTATTAACCACCTGATTTACTTTAGCATCAAACACGTCTTCAACAATGTATTGAGAATGTATAATTTGTAAGAAATATGGCCTGATGTTATGACCCATATTAAATTTGGTTTAGGGTGTTTCTGTATTTAATAGTATATTAAATCTTGACTGTTAATTTAGTACTTAATGGATGTACAAGATTTAATGTTAACAGAGAAATTTGTATAAACTAGTCCTCTCTCTACCCTAATTAAGTACAAAAAAACAAATATAGAACGAACGTCTTTGTTTAATAGGCCATCCATTAAGCTATTTGTTGCGAAAAGATGATTAAGAGAGAGAAAATAATTTGTGATCGTTGAAAGGTTTCCCTCTATGTTATGACGAATTCATTGCAAGATAAGTGATTTATTCGCTTTATTTCTGTGGTTATTATTATATTCAAGATCTAAATAGGCATGAATAATTTATGTATGATTCATGATTTATATTTTAATGTTTGAATATTGAGAACAAAAACTTACATGTGATATCAAAGCCTAAGATTTTGAATAGATAATAATCCTTAGATTATTGATTTGATGATTGTTTCAATTAGGATGTTTACAAAAAATTATGATTTTAGGGTTTTGTATAAAGAATAAATTTGCTCAATATCTATTAATGTTTACGAAAAAATTGTTAATCAGAAAACTCAAATAGTTAATATATAGCTTTAAAGAATATCGTATTATATTCTCAAATGGATGGTTTGATCAATGAGAGAGTAAACAAAAACTGAGAGGAATTTCTAGAGAAAATCACGAGCACTTTCTGTGAAGACTTTGTCAGCGAAGAACAATGAACACATAATGGCCAAAAGTATCGTATACTATACCTAATACATTAGATTTCTTAATTTGGTAATTTCCATTGAAGGTGGCATTAGTGGTGATGGATGAAAAAGAAGCAAGTAACACAGTATAGGTTATTAGGCATCTTTTTGTTCACCTATTCAATGCTTTGTGCACGATCAAACTTAAGAAGAAAAAAAAAGACCTATGATGTTGAGATAAAGTTGGAATTCTTGAGGCAAAGTAGAGAAACAAAATGATTGAGAAGTGAAATTATTTTTATGTAAGATAAAACAGTCGCTAAAAATGGTATTATTGTGAATATTGGGTATCTATTTGCTTCAGCTTTCATTACTTCTAGGAATGAACTTTTGAAAGGAAAATTACAGTTTTGATCCATAAAGTTTTGATGATGGATAAATTGATTTAAAAAGTCACCTTATAATTAATATCATTTTTCTGAGTGTAATTCAATTTGATTTCGAGTGTAACTCCATCTTTCGAGTGTCTCAAAAAGAAGATGGAGTAACTCAATTTGATTTCGAGCTACATCAGATGGATGTGAAAATAGATTTTCTGAATGGGGATCTTGGGGAGGAAGTTTATATAATCAACCTGAAGGTTTTTCTATTAAAGGTAAAGAAAGAATGGTGTGTAAATTGAAGAAGTCAATATATGGACATAAATAAGCTTCCAATCAATGGTATACTAAGTTTAGTAATACCATTAATTCTTTCAGTTTTAAGGAAATCATTGTTGATTGGTGTATTTATCAGAAGATTAGTGGGAGTAAGTTTATATTTCTAGTTCTGTATGTTGATGACATTTTACTTCCTGCTAATGATTTTCATTTGTTGCATAAGACTAAAGAATTTCTTTCTAAGAATTTTGAAATGAAAGATAAGGGAGAGACATCCTAGGTGATTGGAATTTCAATATTCTGTAAGAGATTAGAAGGTTTATTATGATTGTTTTAGAAAGCCTATATTGAGAAAATTATTAAGAAATTTAACATGAGCAAGTGCTCAGTAGGTGTAGTCCTTATTCAAAAGGGAGATAAATTTAGTCTTATGTAATGTCCAAAGAATGATGTGGAATGTAATGAAATTGAAACAATTCCATATGCTTCTGTTGTGGCAATTTGTTGTACCTACAAACTTGTACCAAACTTGACATCAGTTTTACAGTAGGGATACTGGGTAGATATCAAAGTAATCCTGGTATTGATCATTGAAAGGCTACAAAGAAAGTGTTGAGATATCTTTAAGGAACAAAGGATTACATGCTCACTTATAAGAGGTTTGATCATTTAGAAATGATTGGATATTCATTTTCAAATTTTGTTGGGTGTATTGATAATAGAAAGTTAGCTATCTGTTCCTATTAGCTGAAGGAGTAATCTTATGGAAAAGCGTCAGACAGTTTATCATTACTTCATCCATTATGTAAGCATAATTTGTAGCTTGTTATGAGGCTACAATTCATGCATTATGGCTATGGAACTTTATTTTAGGGCTTTAGGTTATCAACATAATAAGCAAGCCGCTAAAAATTTATTGTGATAATTATGCAACAATTTTTATCTTTAAAAACGGCAAATCCTCTAGAGGTACAAAACACATGGAATTTAAATATTTTGTTGTTCAAAAGGAGATTCAGAAAAAAGTGTATGTAGAACATATTATGATATATCTCATGGTTGTAGATCCTTTAACTAAGGATTTACATCCTAAGACATTCAAAGGACATGTACTTAGGATGGGTTTTGGCTGTATTGATGATTGATAATAATATTTGATGATGATGTTGTAACACTCTTGAACTCAATAATAATATGTTTCTGAATTTTATATTTTTATTCATTATGTTTATGTATATATAATTGTTTGAATAAGAAATTTGTATATATTTTCATAACAAGTATGTGGGCTATATGTTGTTTATATACAACTTATGAACTTAAACATAAAAAGTTCTTAATGTAGTGGTATATGGAAAGGAGAATATAACTATACTGTATATGACTATCATAACTCAGATTATGTGATTTGTTGTGTTGAGGTGCTTATAATATTAACGGTTTATAAGATTTAATTTTCGCTAGCCTTATATTGCACTATTAAATGTAATGTTGAAACATCCAGCCAAGTGGGAGAATATAAGAAATATGGCCTGATGTTATAGCCTCTATTTTTTTAGGCCATACTAAATTTGGTTTTTTCTTTATTTAATAGTATATGAAATCTTGACTGTTAATTTAGTACTTAAAGGACATACAAGATTTAATTTCAGTAGATAAGTGTATATAAACTAGTCCTCTCTCTATCCTAGTTCATCATCATCATCATCATCACACTCAGTCCGAAGTCCCGTAATAAAGCAGAGTCTGGGGAGGTCTGATAGTACACAACCTTACCCCTACATAGTAGAAAGGTTATTTTCGGTAAACCCACATACAAATGAGACAATATAAGAGTGATGCAGGTTACAGAGAAAATAGGTAAAACTAGGACAAAAAATTATTATATGAAAATAATTTACACTAAATACAAAACTAAGTAAAAATAACAGGGTGTACCTGGTGGAGTCCAGATCCTCGAGTACTTGATAAGCTGCAAAGTCCTACTCACCTCGCCTCAATTACTTTATGAGCCCTTGCTCAATGAACCTGAAGGTATGCCAATCCTACTGGCCCTATAAACCTGTCCTCGAATACCAAGTTGAATGCCCGTAAGCCTAGTCCAAGACTTACATTTAGAAAAGGGGAGAAAGGACGTTGGGTTGGATTTCCTACGCAATAATCTGCATATCGCGAGAAACATCTCCAAATAACTACTCTGCTATTTTGGAAAACTTTAATAGTTAATCCTTTACCCTTATCCGATCCCGCTACACTTTTTTATTTCTAGCCACTACCTCAGTAAGGTCCAACTCTGACAAATTCTTCTTGATCACTTCCCTCCAGTTCTTGTAAGGAGTCCCCCTTCTGCTCTTATATTTACTAAAGGTTATTCTCACAGCTTCGTATCGGGGCATCAGAGGGCTTCCTGAGCATATGCCTAAACCACCTAAGTCTAGTCTCTCTCAACTTGTCGGCAACACAAGCAACCTGTAGTCTTTCTCTCACCACATGGTTCCGAACCCTATCTCTTTTAGTAATGTCACACATCCACCGAAGCATAAAAATTTCTGCTACCATCAATTGTCTTGTATGTCTTTGTTTTGTAGGCCAACACTCTGCCCCATATGAAAAGGTCGGACGGATCACCGTTTTATAAAACTTTCCTTTGAGTTTTAAAGAAATCTTTTTATGACATAAAACCCTTGAAGCACTTCTCCATTTGATCCATCGAGACCTAATGCGGTGTACTATATCGGCATCGATATTACCATCACTCTGAATGATGGACCCGAGATATTTAAAACTCGATCTTTGTGGTATGACGTCAGTACCAATTGCTACTGCCGCCTCATGTACCCTCTGATTTCCAGAAAAAATTACTTTCTAAATATTTCGTCTTAGACCTTCTCATTCTAAAACCTTTCGATTCTAATGTATCTCTCCAACATTCTAGCTTGGAATTGAACCCCTCCTTGGTCTCATCCACTAGAACAATATCGTCAGCAAATAACATATACCAAGGTACCTCTCTTTGTATATGTTTGGTAAGTTCATCTAACACTAATGTGAACAAAAAAAAGGCTTAAAGTAAAATCTTGATGTAGTCCAACCCTAATAGCAAGCGCTTCCATGTCGCCTCCTATCGTCCTTATGCTAGTCAATGCTCCTTCATACATATCCCTAATTACGTTAATATACGTCATAGGAATGCCCTTTACCTCCACACATCTCCATAAGAGTTCCCTAGGAACTCTGTCATACGCCTTCTCCAAATCAATAAAAACTATATGCAAATCTTGTTTTCATTCCCTGTAGCATTCCATGAGTCTACGGAGTAGATGCATTGCTTCTATCGTGGACCTCCCTAGCATAAATCGAAATTGGTTGGTCGATACAAAAGTAGCTCTCCAGATCCTTTTTTCAATCACCTTTTCCCACAGCTTCATGGTGTGACTTAATAGTTTGATGCCTCTGTAGTTGTGACATTGTTGGATGTCCCCTTTTCCCTTTTATAAGGGGATTAGCCTACTCAATCTCCATTCATTCAGCATTTTGGTTGACTCTAGGATCACATTAAAGAGTTGAACTAACTACTCAATACCTACAACTCCTATCAGCTTCCACACCTCTATAGGGATCTCATCTGGCCCTACGACCCTTCCGCTCCCTATCCCTCACAGAGCCTTTGTAATTTCATCCCTCGTGATCCTTTCCCATGTGTTCCTAGTAAGAACATGCCCCGACAGGAAAGGTTTGCCTAACTCTACGTTGGTCACTATCTCTTCGTTAAATAGGACATAAAAGTATCTCTACTATCTCGTCTTGATGGCTTGGGCCTCTGTGAGTACCTGTCCTGTTTCATTACGTATATAACAAACTTGGTTGAAATCATCCGTACTATGTGCCCTATCTCATGCTAGCTTGAAAATCTTTTGTGCTCCCTTTAACATATCCAAGTCCCTATACATAGTCTCATATGCTTCTCCTCTAGCCACTAAACTAGTTTCTTTTCCTTCTGTTTTGCCAGTCTATACCAAACTCTATTAAATTCCCGTTCCGCCTCTGTTTTACTAGCTAGCAGATCTTTAAAAGCTCTCTTTTTCTCCTTAACTGTCCCCTGAACCTCGCCTGACCACCCTCCCCCTTGCCCTTTGGATACCCCTAGGTGTTTTGTGATAGTAGCCCGTACTACGGAGGCTACACCCTCCCATATCCGATTTGCATCTCCACTTACAGACCATATTGAATTAGGTCGAACTTGAGTCCTAAATTGTTCCACCTTGTCCCCTTTTAGCCTCCACCATCTAATTTTACGACACTACGTGGTAAGTAACTGTGACCTCCATCCCTTGATTCCTAGATCCAAAACTAGCAATTTATGTAGAGTCAAAATGCATGCGGCCGGAAGCACTTTGCAATCTTTGCACCATGATCTGACACTTTTCCTGACAAGGAAATAATCAATTTACGTCTTGTTTGTGCTATTCTGGAACGTCACCAAGTGTGCTTCGTTTTTCTTAAAAAGTGAATTTGCTATTACTAACTCATACGCTATCGCCATGTCCAATAGAGTAGACCCACTCTTATTTCTAGTTCCATATTCGAAGCCCCCATAGTTCCCTGTGTATCTGTCTGAATCCGCTCCCATATGCGCATTAAAATCACCCCCTAAGATGATCTGCTCAGTATAAGAGATTTGTAGAATCACCCCATCCAGCGCTTCCCAGAATATACTTTTTTATAGTCTACCTGAACCAATATGAGGAGCATACACATACTACATTGAGAACCACACTGTTAAAAACCATTTTAGCCACCATGATCTTGTCATTGACCCTTGTGATCCCCACTACTCGGTTTATAAGTCCCTTGACCACTAAGATACCTACCCCATTCTGTTTTCGCAAACTTCCCGAGTACCATAGTTTGACACCCCTATCTCCTTTGCTTTAGCTCCTGCCCATTTGTTCTCCTGGATGCAGGTTATTTGTACCCTATACTCGTCTAAAATCTCCACTAATTTCAAGGACTTTCCCGTGAGGGTTCCAATGTTACAAGAGCTTATCCTTATTAAATCATCTCCTACTTTATTCCCACTTGCTGTGCTCACTGAACTGTTTGCATTGGTTCCCTCTGCACGATTTAGAGGCATCCCTCCTACCTCTAGTCTTACACATTTCTCGTAAGCACTACTATAAGAAATCTTTAAAAGCTAAGAATAAAACTAAAAAGGGAATACCAATAAATATAATAGTAGTACCAATAAATAATACTACTAAACATTAATAAAACTACTAATATTAGCAAAAAGGAAGATACGACTAAAAATAAAAAGCCAATCGAACAGATCATAAATGCACATAAAAACCAACTTGTACACTATGACATGACTGATTTGTGCATGTAAAAATGCTGAAAACCACATATTGCAAGACGTGGTCCAAAATGGCAGAAACAGTGTATTTTGCTCATGCTTATCAAAACGTAAACGTCCAAAGATATTCGAATAAAGAGGCAATACAAGAGAAAGGGTCAATGTATACGGGAGGTGTGATTTTAATGGAGAAGGCTTTTGTTAAAGGTTGAAGCACCAAATTAGAAAAGAGAAATAGAGGACTTGTCTAGCTTAAAACATCAGGCTAAAAGGCGGGGTATCAACGGGTCGCAACAGGAGAGAGACTGACGGTTTCTTGTGTACAACAACAACAAAAATGTCAGGATGCTCGAGAAAGCTTGCGGATACAACGCGTGATGTGCCAGGAGAACCCTACTCAACGTGCAGGTAAGTTTATCATTTGCCGTACATGTAGCCCTGTGTCACCGTCCTCGCCTATGAGCTGGATGCATAGCATAGACGGTAACCCTACGACAACTAGCTCATGAGCTAGTTTCCATTACGCGTGTTGCTCAGTTGGGTAGATGAGAATCCCAACCCAGGTTACCAGACGTTTATGGCCATCATAGCCGAGAAACAGGGATACATAGACTTATATGTACAGAGCATCCAACCTCGACTAAGAAAGGATATCTACATTGTTCAAAAAACACAGAAGACTAGAAAAATGTGTAAATAACAACTCTTATACTTAAAACACAGATCGCACTGACATAAATGGAACCATAAAAATAACTAGAAGGAATGGTTGGAACTTGCTACTCCTTACCTCCATACACGAACGGGGCCAATCATGTATATGGCCAATGAATATGGCATTTATCAACAGTCATCAAGCTTGCTCAGAAATTAGAAAGCTAGAGACAAAAGCATAGTTTTACATACTTGGTGATGCGGATTCCCCGGTGAAGGCCAAGGCGATGCAGCTTGTACTAACCACCCACAATGTAGAAAATGTAAAAAGATGGAGAAAACTCTACCTGATGGCCACTGTCACGTTTGCAGAGCTGCGTCCCTGTGTCGACGACGCTCTTTTCGACTTCAAAAGTTGTGACCTTTACGTGTTTGACATGAATATTACCTTGCCATTTTTTGCGAGAATGAAAATGTTGCTCGTGAGAAGGTTTCATGTCTTAGCAGATCTCCTTAATTCCACGCATTACTAATACGCGACGAGAACATTGCGCCGAAGTGGCATTCAAATGAAAACACTTGAAAAATAAGGAAAACATACCTGGGTGACTTCTACAAACAAGACCCATATAACAACAATAGTAAGCATCAAAAGCAAACCAGCCCTGTGTCTCCAATTCATGGCTAACAAGAGCAGCCAAGAGCTACAGTTTACCGGAACTACAAGGCCTTCGTCTGCCATGTGTCATATCTGGCATGATTTTAGGTAAGGAAAAGGCCGAAGAAGGAAGCGACCCCATGCCCAATCTTTTGCTGCCATCACCGCACCTCCACGCTTCTGGGTAATACTCAGCCGTCACCGGCGTTCTTGGTGGCACCGGTACATGCATCGGCTACTCGTCACTAAACATACGCAGTTGCCTTATTGAAAAGATATGGTTTTCCTCTTTGACAAATTGCATAAGCTATTTACCGGTGAATTCCACCTCATTAACTAACTCACAAGAGAAACTCAAGGCACTTCTGGAGTAGGAAGTCCTAGAAAATATTGTGGTCTCAAAGAGGGTTCTTTGTGGTCGGAGCTAGTGGCGTTGGAGAACATAAGAAGCGTATGACAGGCCATGAGTGTCGGTGACGAGAGTTTTACCGATGTCGGTTAGATTATATTTCCAGACCAATACGTCTGGGCTAGAGTGAAGATGTTCGAAGAAAACGCCGTAGCGGTACGACAGTACTGCTTAAGAAATATTCATCTAAACAAAAGCTTCAAGTTTCGACATTATTATCTGCTTGTTTGTTTGTTTGTGTGTGTGTTGTGTTTATTACCCTTTTGACTAGGTGAGGAGAAGTGAGAAGGCATTTTGCGGTCCAGAGAGGGTCGTTGAAGTCTATGTTGTGCCGTTCAAGTTTTGTGGCAAAACCTCCGTCATCCATCGCATATCCACTGTTCAAGTTAGTGAAGCTGACATTGCTATCCTTTTTTACAAAGAATGCATGTATAAAAGATTGGTAATGCTTGCAAAAACAAAGTATTGTGTATTGGGCTATCCATCAAACTATATGTTATAAAAAGAGGGTGAGAAGAGAAAAAACTAGTTTGTGATTGTTCTTTCTCTTTGCATCATGACGAACTTCACTCGAAGTAAGTGATTTATTTACTTCATCTAAGTGGTTATTATTATATTCAAGATCTGAATGGATATGAATAATTTACTTATGATTCATGATTTATATTTTGATGTTTGAATATTAAGAACGAAAACTTACATAATCAAAGTACTTACATAATCAAAGTACAACATTTGCTCTTGTGCCAATATTTCCAAGCAACTTGGCAAGTGCATCTCTCACCTGATAAAGAATTGTAAGTCATGTCTTAGCATGAAATGGTCTCATGCTTTTGAAGTGTTTGAAGAGGAATAAAAGGAAAATGTATATTTTATAATTTATGTTTAGTTACAATTATAATTTGTTAAAGTAAAAATTAAAGTTTATATTTCATTCACCCATTAAAAATTAAAATTTGAACATATTATTACTATTTTCTAAAATTTGAACTAAATTTATGATTTTTAGTTAATTTTAAAATATTTTAGTTAATCCTTGTTTATGTTATCTTTTTTTATTCTTTACATTATTATGCACTAACTCAACTTCTAAGGATATGGAGCTAAAACCTTTGCCTTTCCCATTATATATGCCAAGTAGATTACATCATGTTTGTAATAATTTTGATTTGGATATAATAAGTAATAAAAATGTCAAATAATTTAATTACATCGATAAATTTGTGAACTTTAAAAGTTTGGTTTAGTTTAATATTTCAGTGAATTTGGAAAACTTCGTGATTAGTAGATTGTACAATTTTTCAAACGTAATTATTTAGTGTATAAAATTATAAGGTAATATCTTTTTGAACCTAAATATAAAGTTATTGTTAAGAGTTATTATGAAATGATTTATTATTTTAATATAATAATAATAATAAACTGTTTGATATCATCAACCAGATAATATAAATCATTTTTGTCTTTTTTTGTTAAAAAGGTGTGTCTATAACTTGGCCAATATAAAACTGCAAGCACCGAAACGACAACGTTGCCCTCTCATCATTTCAATGATCTAAATACTATTTCGTATCGGACGGTACTAGCCGAAACGTTCCATTCCGGCTGGGATTCGGTACCGAAACGGGAACAAAGGTGCCGGGAAAAAAATTCAGTCGGTACTGGCTAGTACAACAGATACCGAAAAAATCTGGACAGTTCCGTAAAATTTAAAAAACCTAGGGACTAATTTGCGAATAACCAAAAATTAACTCTAAAAAAACTACCCCGACCATCGGCAACCCACATCTCTTCTCTCTTCTCTGTCGCTCGTCGTCTGCCTCCGTCTGTCCCTCCGCCGCCTGAATCTCGCCGGTTGCCTCTCT